>CABHPP010125159.1:0-15095 GCA_902168425.1 Peromyscus attwateri | reverse complement strand
GTGTGTGTGTGTGTGTGTGTGTGTGTGTGTGTGTGTGTGTGTGTGCATACATAGAGGGGGCTGGCTATAAGGAAACAAAATCCCCATTAAGAACAAGGAACAAGGAAAGCCTGAGGAAAAGTCCTTTTTCAAACTAATACACACTGTTTCCCCAGTAACATGGGGTCAAAGGTAATGGCTGTATGCTTTCAAAATTCTCATCAAATTCTTTCATGACTTGGTTGTCAAAAACACTTGAATAACTCCTATTTTAACAATGCCCATGATGTTTTTTCCTCTGTTTTAAAATTTTACAGAATAAAATTACTATTGCCCAAACCACCTGGCATTTAAGCCAGAGAATATTGCATGTAGCTTAAAAGATCCCTGTTTTGACAAGACTATTTATATTGGCAAACGTGGTCCCAGTTCAGTGGTCTTGACAGACTGTCAAAGTCTTAATTCCACTGGCTTCTTCTGGTCTACGTGCTATATTTTGAGAGCACAGATTTCTCTCTACACTCACAAAAGAGAACCCTGAGGCTGGGCTTTTATGGTGAGATAAAATGTGCTTCTATAATCTCTGTCTTAGACAATTGGGTCTTATATTTTCTGTAAGGATGTCATAGCAAATGATATACATTTTAAGATACTTAAATCCAAGGAGAGAAAGGATGCTGAGAAATAGGAAGCAAGGCAGAACTGTCTGGGTTGCCTGGATTCTTAGGTCTGCTTTTCTGTGTCATTCCTGGCATTCTCTCTATGGTAGCTTGGCCTCCTGGTCTGTTCTGCTGTCTACATCCTCCCTTCCCAGATTTCATTTGCTTCTCAAGTTCTGACTCGATTTGACCTTTTGGCTGCAGAGTTTACAGCAGCAAGTTGCATACAGTCATTATCCTCAGCCCCACATTCATTTTTCTCAAGAGAAGAATCTGATTGGGCCAAATTCCAAAGTGGAATCTTCGTTGTCTCTGAAAGAATTCAAGCAGAGACAGGTTAGTCATCAGTCAATGTGGAGAGAGAGTTCTAGTTTTGGCATGAAGATATGACCTCCTGGTTCCTTTCAGCTCTGTGGTTCAAGTAATCTGTCTTTGTTCAAACCCCTCTTCCTAGAAAGTATCTTCCAAAACAAACATCGACATCATTACTCTTTTTTCAATCTCTGTCAGAAGATCTGTTACTGTCATCACTGAAAAATGATGTAGAACATTCCAGCAATTTTAATTCTTTAAAATGCCAGATATTGTGTTATTAATCATAAGTACATATATACATAAATGGATGTGTATTTACATTTTTGTATTATGAGATATGCATACTCTATGGCAGTAGCTTGTTTCAAAGAATGAGGACGAGCTCCTTGATAAATTAGTGCAATCCTACATGTAGTCCAGGAATCCTAATCCCCCAGGTTTACCAACCAGTCTAGATGTGACTTCCATCACACACTTGAATACTTAACACCCACAGATGATTTGGCACTTTAAGAATGTATTTATTAAAGAGGATTAACAAGAAACATTATTTTAAAAACTCAAATGGAAACAAACTTTAAAAGTTCTTGCATTTCCAAATAGCTCCCCTTTAAGTTGTTGTGGATCAATGCAATTGTTTAAACAAAAACTCAAGGAGCCTGCATGTCCTGGCAAGCTTCTGTTCTTTCAGCTACAATCAGCACAAAGGAATCAGACTGTATCTGTTTTGTTTCAGAGCAAAGCATTTTCCCTCTGTTCTCTATGTCTGGGGGGTGAAGAGATGATATCAAGGCCCAAGTTCTTATCTCTAGGGGGGAAAGCCTTTCTCAGTTTCAATCTCTCTCTCTGTTTCTAATCCAAGACTCTGAAACCTACTTCTCAACATTTCTTTTCTTTTTTTTTTTTTGGTTTTTCGAGACAGGGTTTCTCTGTGTAGCTTTGTGCCTTTCCTGGAGCTCACTTGGTAGCCCAGGCTGGCCTCGAACTCACAGAGATCCGCCTGACTCTGCCTCCCGAATGCTGGGATTAAAGGCGTGCGCCACCAACGCCCGGCTCAACATTTCTTTAAGAAGCCGTTTGTCTTTTAATTTTTCATTGAACAATAATTCAGAAACAATAAAATGTAAAATCTATAGAAAAGTTCAGGGTTCGGTTGATACATTTTGACAATTATGTATTTCTTTGAAACTGAAACCCCAAACAAAACATAGAGTATTGCAGACCTGTGCCTTGTAACTGAAAATTATTTGCATGTGACTTGGGCTTCAATACATTTCAGTATGTATTCTTTTCCTGTATTTGCTCAACATATTTTCAAGGTTCACACTGCACCAATAGTTCATTGTTTTATATTGCACAGGCATTTCTTTTTTATATTGTAACATATAGCCCCAATTATTTTTCATTCTCTGTAGACGGTAATTTGAGTTTTTCTAGTTGTTGGTTATTCTAAATAAGGCGACATGGTTATCTATATACAAATCTTTTGCGGGTCTAATATTTTAAATTCTTCTGGAAATAGAATTGCTAGTTCCTAGGCTTTATAGTTCTTCTGAGTGACTTTAGCATTCTTCACTACCATCAGTCACGCAAGAAGTTCAGTCATTCACATTCCTATTAACTTTTGATTTTACCTTCTTTTTGATGCCACACTTTTATCATATCATACTACGGGTTCAATTTGTTTTCTTCTAGAATCAAATGATGTGGAACATCATTTTATTCAAAAGCTTATTGATGATCACCATATGTCTTTGTGTTACTAGGATACTTCAGGGCATTTTATGTTATATATTGATTAACTTGGGATATTTAGGTTATGCAACACCTCAAATCATTATCATTTCTTTGTGACAAGAATATTCAGAATGTTTCTTTCTAGCTATTTTGAATTGTGTGATGTATTATTAACTATTATGCCTCTCTGTATAATAAAATGCCAAAATCATTGATCCTGATGTCTATTGTTGTTTTGTACTCAATAGCCAATCTCTCCTCATTTTCTTCACTCTGGAATCTACTTGATTTGCTTATGGAGCTTTAAAAATAAATCTCTGAGGGTTTTGTCCCTTCTTCCCCCCTGTTTATTTTTTCAGAGAAATAGGGCATGGAGTATGATGTAGCCCAAACCAACTTTGAGCTTGTTGTGTGGTTTAGGATGACTTAAAACTTCTGACTTGCCTGCATCTGCCTCCAAAGTATTAGATTTATAATCCTGAGCCACCATGTCCAACTTTTTTGAATTTAAAGGAATTACTTATATATTCTTTTTTCTCTCTTTGTATGTTCTTAATAAACTCTGTATCAGAGGTGGGGGTTTAGGGGAACTGTCGTGAGCTGTTCCTTTTTTTCCCCTAATGGTGGATAATTTTCTGAGGCTATAGAATTCAGTTACTTAATAATAACCTAGCTGCTTGTATTTTTAAATGCAAATACACACATTTGTTTATATTTTTACTGTACTTTTGCAGATATGGTTAATATCTAGAGTCTGTTGATTTTTAAATAAAAGCGTTACTCTTTCAACCAGCTGAAGATGGAAAATGCACAGCTCAGAGTTCCCCAGGGGTGGGCAACAGACTTCTTTTGTAATATGACATCATAGAGGCCATGCCTTCTTTTTCAGTTTGCCAATGTTCCTCAAAAAACTGTCTAGCTTTTAAAATTTGAAACTTTATGGTTAGTGCTTTTTTGACTTGTCTAATAAATCTTTCTCTGTGGTTACAAAATCATTCTCTTCTTTTTTTTTTTCTAAAACTTATCCTTCTAACTTGGGGATGCCTTGCTGTACCAAATTGTGCACATAATCTTTAGGTTTATTTCTAAGAATTGATATTTTCGTATGTTCTTTTCATTTAAAAATGTTAACAGTGTTATTTATTTTGTGGGGTGAAGGTATGCCATGGAACCCTTGCAGAGGTCTGAGAACTACTTAAAGGAGTTGTTTCTCTCCTTGTACCATATGGGTACTGGGGATGGTACTCGCGCCTCCAAGCTTGGTGGCAAACGCCTTTACCCACTGAGCCACAAAGTCAGCTCACTTTTTCAGTTATTTAGAAGATACTTTCTAATTGTTCACTGCCAGTATGTGAAAATACCATTTATTTATGGTATATGAACCTACCGTGTATTCAGAGACTTTGATGAATTTGCTTCCTATTGATTTTTCCTTTTAATTTTGAGATTAACAATTCTAAAATGGGTTTTCAATCCCTGGTGAAAGCTTTGGGAGAAGATATCTTTAACAAAATCTTCTCAAACTTCTAGAGACCATCTTTTTTCCTTGGCCTTTATTCTTTAAAAGCCACAGTCTTCATCCATAAATGCAGAAACAGAATATTCCAGGCTTTCTGTGATGCTGGCTCCTCTGCCTTAGCAATCCCTAAGTGACTTTACCCTCAATTCACTATTCACTCCTGTAATTATCTCCCATTGTTCTTTTATTCTTTTCATTTTAAGATTCTGTCATTTATCTGCACAGTCACAGGTTTGATGGATTAAACTGTGGACAGTTTGTGTGGTAAGACACTATATTGTCTACCATATTTACTGAGTTTTAGGAAGATTTATTTTAATATCAGTGCAGTATCACTAGCATTACTATTCAGGTGCATACATGGGATACCTATCCTCAATTTTCATTGACCTATTTTTATATTTAATATGTACCTATTTTCCCCCTTTTTAAGAAAGACTTAATCTAAGTCTCTGCCATTTAATTAAACTATGAATTATCTTCATATTTATTGTATTTACGGCCATAGTTGGGCTTAAGTCAAAACTATTAACTTTTATTTTCTCTTACTTTCACCTGTTATTTGTCCTTTAATCTGTCTAGATTCCAACTGATTCATAGTTAGACAACTTAGCATTTTAGTGTTGTATCCAGAGATTATACCATCAGTTCTGATATTTTCATTTATTTCTTTTTTTCTCTTTTTATTCTACTTTAGATAATTCTTATTGATTCATTCAAGTTTACTGACTATCTTCACAGCTTATTTCTTACATATTTATCCCAGTATGTGTATATTACATACGTATGTAATGTTATAGTTCAGAGTGTCCTGATGGAATGTTCCACCCTCTTCTGGATCTTTACTAGTGATTATGTAATATGAAGGCTTTATAAGTCTTCAGATTTCCCATATAATTTTATCATTTATATTAGAAGGCCCTATGAATTACTGTGGGAAATAGTATTAGAATTCCTACCCTGCCTTAGCCTTTGGCATATTATATGTATGTGTATGCTGAAGTATCATAGACCAGGAAATAAGCAAAAAGGTGCACATTCATTTTGTGCTTTCTTTTTTTTAAAAAATATTTATTATTCTTTCTATTTTTTATACCAACCACAGTTCCCCCCCCTCCTCCCATTCACCTCCTACTTTCCCCCCACCCCACTCCCTATACACACTTTAGAGAGGGTAAGGCTTCTCTCCCATGGGGAGTCAACAAAGTCTAGCATATCAAGTTGAGGCAGGACCAACCCCCCTCCCCCATGTATGGAGGATGAGTAAAGTATCCCTCCATAAGGAATGGGCTCCAAAAAGCCAGTTCATGCACTAGCGATAAATCCTGTTCCCACTGACAATGGCCCCACAAACTACCCATGCCACACAACTGTCACCCACATTCAGAGGGCCTAGAGGTGTGACAGGGAGGGGGAGGAGATAAGGGAGGTGGCAAGAGAACATGAGGGAACATGAGGGATGTTCTAGTTGGGGGAGGGACGGAGAGGGAGAGCAAGGAGAAAGTTATCTTGATAGAGGGAGACATTACAGGGTTAGGGAGATATCTGGTACAAGAGAAATTCCCAGGAACCCACAAAGATGACCCCAGCTAAGACTCCAAGCAATAGTGGAAAGAGTCCCTGAACTGGCCTTCCCCTGTAATCAATGACTACCCTAATTGTCATCATAGAAACTTCACCCAGTAACTGATGGAAGCAGATGCAGAGATCCACAGCTAAGCACTGGGTAGAGCTCCTGAGGCCAGTTAAAGGGAGGGAGGAGGGATTATATGAGCAAAGGGGTCAAGATCATAAAGGGGAAATCTACAGAGACAGCTAACCTGAGGTAGTTGGAGCTCATGGACTCTGGACTGACAGCTGGGGAACCTCCATGGGACCATTCTCTCCTTTCTTGTGATTATATTTCATCATCTTGGCTCTCAAGTTTGCTCATTGAAAACTAAAATTTTGTTTCACCCTTCCAACTTCTTTTTTTAAATTATTTTCTGAATCATAATTTAATCACATCTTTTCCTTCCCTTTTCTCCCTCTAAACCTTCCCATATGTCCTTCCCTGATCTCCTTCAAATTCATGACCTTTTTTTTCCCCGCTAATTGTTATTGCATTCACATATGTATTCATAAATATAACCTGTTCAGTGTGTATGCATGTTTTTATGGCTGACGATTTGTCACTGAACAACCAGTTTGTGTGCTCTTCCCTGGGGAAGACCATCTCTCCAATTCCCAGCTTTTCTTGGTTGCCTGTAATTAGTTCTTTGTATAGGGTTGAGGCCTCATGGGCTTCTCCCCATCTAGTTGGCATTTTCAGTGGTGTTGTCCCTGTTTAGCATACATTTGGGTAGTCACGATGGTGAGATTTTATGGACAGAAACCTAGCTAACTATTCAACGTTAGTGAAGTCATGGTTATCGGAGGAGAATCTACAACCACTAATTACTAAACCAGCATAATACTAAGCAACAATATATAAATATTTGTCCCTAGACACACAAGTGAGAGTAGTTTTCACCCCTCATCAAGGAAACTTCTCTTTTCAACAAATGGAGACCTCTACAGAAACACACAACCAATCAAAATACAGAGTTGTGGATTCTAAGCCCAGTGGAGACATCTACAAAACACTCCCACACCTAAGGCTGAGAGAGCATTGAGGAAGAGAGGGCAGGAAGATTGTGAGAGCCAGAGGATCAAAGAATTCTCTTTGAGATTGTGATACCTAGAAATATCAGAAGCTACACCTATGAAGTCTCAACAACTTCCTTCCCAGTCTACACTGAAAACATTTCTACTTCTCATTGAGAGATTTGTCAGTTTCTGTAATTTGTTAATTTTTGTTTCTTTTCTTCTTTTCTTGGGTTGAACTTTTAGTTTAACTGGCTCATTGTTCAAGTAGGAAAATTTCTACCCTGAAAGTTTCTGTACCAGAACCCAAATTGAGAGCGTCTATTGGTTCTTTTTAAGTGTCACTTAAAAAGAATGGTTATGCCAGACCATACATAACCATGATATTTACTAAGTAACTGTGTTTACTTCCTTCATTCCTTAGCTGTGGGTATTTGTACACAAAATGCTAAATGGTCTTATTAATGAAAAACCCAGAGCCAGAAATTGGGGTTAAAACTTGAGAGATCAGAGGAGTAGGAAAAGCCAAGCCAACCTCATATTACAGAACCCCCAGTCTCCAAAGAGACCTACTTCCTGTATACCCATGCCTATATGCCTTTCTATTCTGCTAACTCATTGCCTCTCTCTGCCCAGCTACATCACTTCCTCTTCCTGCCCAGCTCTGTTACTTCCTGTCTGTCTGTACAGACCTCCAGACCTTTGTAGTTAGTGCTGGGATTAAAGGTATGTACCAGGACGTCTGGCTCTGTTCCCAATGTGGTCTTGAACTCACAGAGATCTAGACAGATCTGTGGCTCCCGATTGATAAGATTAAAGGCATGTGCTACTACTGGCTGACCTCTATGTTTACTATAGTGGCTGGCTTTGTCCTCTGATCCTCAGATAAACTTTATTGGGGGGACACAGATAAAATATCACCACAGGTATTAAGAGTGATCTAAAGCAAAACTGACACACAGTCAGGTGACTGGACAACATCAGTGGTTTATGGACTTCTGGTAAATGATCACCAGTCAACATCTGTTTCTACATACAGTCCAAATCAAAAACCTACCCTAAACAATAACGTTGACTAATTAGCATGGAACAGTTCCTAGACAAAAAAAGACATGGATGTAAAGTTCTCATCTTCAGTGATCCTTGTAAGTGGTCAGACATTGCCAGCTGCACTATAATCCACGTAACAAGATGTGAGCTGTTCTTGCTTGAATGGTAGAGGCTGCCTTCCCAGCAATAATCCTGCTGTGCACTAAGATGTCATGACAACTCCAGAATGGAGGAACAGCTTTATTTTATGTGAAATAAGAGGAAATGAAAACTGAAGTGAACTGTGTGATTTTTGTTGTATATCTTTTCTGTTGGTTATATCTCAGGAAAAAGAAAGCATTGAAATTGCAGTGTACACACCATGGCCACTTACATTTTAAGTAACCACTATCTGTGTATGTATGAGGGTGCATTTGCATTCATTTATTGAGGTCAAAGAATGATCTCAACTCCTCAGGTACCACACATTTTGTTTTATTTTTTGGGGGAGGGGGCTGAGTCTTGCTGATTAGAGTACGATGTCTGACCAGTAAGTTCCAAGGATCTGTCAGTCTCCACCTCTCTGTACTGGGATTACAAGCAGAAGCCACCAGATCAGTATTTTTTTTTTTGAGGGTTCTGGAGACTGAACCCTTGTTTTCATAGTAAGAACTTAACCAACTATGCTGTTCCCCCACACCCTGCTCCATTAAAAAAAAATTATTCTCCTCTCATGTATTACACCCTGACTGCAGTTTTCCCTCCCTCCTGTCCTCCCAGTCCCCCATACCCCCTTCTCTGCTGGTTCCACTCTTTGGTTTCCCTTCAGAAAAGAGCAGGCCTCCCAGGGAGAACTGATAGGAGCAGATGCAGAGACCCACAGACAATTAGACAGAGCTCAGGGAATCCCATTGAAGAGAGGAAGAAGAATTGTAGGAGCCAGAGGGGTCAAGGACACCACAAAGCAACTACTCCACTTTTTAAATGACATTCAAAAGGGGCCAATAGAGCCTTCCAATTTCTGTTAGGATATAGAAAGCCGGAGACGTCAGAAAACCAAGAACTTGTATTGCAGTCTTAAAAGCTAAGGGAGAAGAAACAAAGTCATTCCCCAAGCACCCATTGCGCTGGCATGAATGACACAAGGACAGGGATGTCTATGAAGCTCCGAGGACACGACAGAGTTTGGCACATGTAGAACAGTGCACAAAGCTCGGATGCTTTCAGAGTGATCAGTATTGACCTACTTATGGAGTTAAAATCTCTAGCATCTTGAGGCTGAAAGCAGAAAGCAGAAGCCGTGTAAGGAACCTGTGGCAGTACGACATGACTCAAGCCAGAACCAAATGAGATGCTTGTGTACTTTTAACTAGAGCAGCGTTAGGCAGCCTCTCTAATACTTAACACATAAAACAGATTATAACAATATCCTTACGATTACCACACAAGTAATAGTGCTGTATAAAACTCATAAAATCAAAATCCATGTCTACAATCACCATATTAAAACAACTACAGTTTCCCCTTAAGTAACTGTATAACCCATGCTTAGAGGATATTATCGTATTTAGTGATTAAGTTTAGGAAGTGATGCTTTGTACCCATTTGAGGCTGGAGAATGAAAGGCCAGTTTATTCTTTGCCATGGGTACAGGTGACAATGATCTCCAACTGGGGAATGCCAGGAGTTGAGAGGAGAGTTGAGTATAGGGCAGGATAAAGAAGTCTTTTCTTATGGAAATATGGCAGTCCCTGCGCATGGAGATCATTAATATTCATAACAATCTTATGAACGAGAAAATGTACCCTAAATTATACAGGAAGAACCTGCAGCCAAAATGTTAGTGATTTACCAAGATTAAAAGAGTCTTATGAAGAACTTAGGCTTTGGCAAAAGTCAGCTTACATACTTGAAAAGCAGTTGTTTTCAACTTGACCTCAGAGAAATCTGTGTGTCCTTGTCTTCACTTCAGTTTCCAGAAAACTCTTCATTCTTAACACGAAAGGGTCCCTTTATTCCCACTTTTACATGGTGTTTTTTAGCCTTATGGAAAACCATTGGTTGCATATACTAAGGCAAGTTGAAATGATACGTGACAGTTACATTTGTGGTTAGCTAATGCCAATGAGTGAAAGAGCTTTGTTTATCTTGATGACTTTGCCAAGAAAGATCATGGCATACAGGATTAAAATAATGCACACTAAGCTTGCCAGCTTTTCTAAGTGGGACCATTCCATCTAGAAATCCATTGAGGGGCAGAAGAGAAGGAGAGAGGATAGACTTCTCTTCATGCACAACTTCAGAGCTGACTAAAGGGGGGTGTGACTAGGCTTCCCTGCTGGATTATTTTCTCTAACTTCACCAAAAAAGCAAGTTCCATCTCCTCCCTTAGGTAAAGTGAGAGGGGGAGTGAGGGGTCCACCAGTTTCACAAGAGAGGACTTCTCACGAAAGAAAGAGACATTACTCTAACATAGCATCTTGACAGTAAAGTTTGGTGACTTTGCAAACTATGTGTCTTATCTTCTGTAACCCAGATTTGTTCTCTCATAACTTTCCTTGTTTATGTTCTATTAATTCATTTGTAGGCTTAAGCTCATGGATCTCAGCACCCATCACACACTCCCTGGGGCGTTTACAACTGTGCTTTAGTTAACAAAGAAGTTATATACCTAGGTTGCGCCAGACACTCATGACTAGTAGAACAAAAACACCCTTGTCGCTGTGGATTTTACATTCCACTGGCAGGTAGAAAATAAAGTTTATGAAATATATGTATTTTAAGGAAAGGATTTAACAAAGTGATGTGCACTTTAAAATAAGAATAAAACCGCAAATCCAAAACCACCAGGGAAAATAAGAAGAACAAAGAGGAAGAAGCATTTGAGAAAGAAGTCAAAGGTAGGGGTTATACAGACTTAACGTATATGTCAGCCTCCTGGGAATACTGTGAAATGATGGTAACATACCAGGATCCAGACTTAACATATATGGTAGCTTCCTGGGGACGGTGTATGAGCATGGCAACATACCAGGTGACTTGCAAGTACTGCAATCTATTCCTTCTCAGTCCTGGGAGCAGATGTTTTTGATGGTGATCCAGAGCAGGTTGGCATTCCCTCCAGAGCTCAAGGGAAAAGCCATGCTTCCCTCTGTTAGTTTCTGCTGTCCCCACACATCCTTTGGCTTAATTCCACATAGCTTCAATGTCTCTATCCCCATTCATATGGCTTGGTCTCTATGTGTATGCGTCTTCTGTGTGTGTTTCATAAAGACAGTACCAGGAGCTGTTGAGTGTATTCAGACCATCAAGGATGTTCTTGTTTAAATATCCTTGAACATTTTCAAAGGTACTTTGCCAGATATGCACACTTTCACAGGTTCTAGTTAAGAATGGAGACATTCCTTTTGGGGACCATTATTGAACCCAGTACAACATGTGAAAAGATTACTGGAGCAGGCAAGAGCTACAAAGTGGTTATTTAGGAAAAGAATGAACCACATTGAAGGATGATCATACTTAAGAAACAAGTATGCCTGGTGTGGCCAAAGAGTGGCTAGCGGACAGGTATGGTTGGGGCACAGGAAGATTGAGAAAATGAAGGATGGGGACAAAAACATGGCTGCCACAGCCTGAATATCAAGTGAAGAAAAAATGAGAAGGAATCATCATCAGAATGATTCAAGAAACGTGGACTCTGCTAAATTTGTGGGTCATGTGGAAGTTGGAAGGAAATGGAGTCCCCTGTGTAATCCCTAATAAAAGCAAATGAATGAGTAAATAAAGTGTGGAAGTACAGAGGAAATGTTTTTCTGCTCCTGCTTGTTATATGAACTATTCAAAGACTTGGTTAGAGGTCGTCTTACACAGAGGCCTCCCAACCTCCCTCAAATCTTCATAGGGAGATCTAATTTAGCAATTGTCAATTCAAAATGACACTGGTGGCATCCTTAGATGTGTGTGTGTGTGTGTGTGTGTGTGTGTGTGTGTGTGTGTGTGTGTGTCTGTGCGCGCGCATGCAAGTGCAATGTGGGCACACACGTGCCATACACACTTGTGGACTCAGAGGACAGTCTCTGATGCTGTTGACTTGTCTTCTACCTTATTTGAATCAGTGCCTCTTTGTTGTTTTTCCACGGTTTTATACCAGGTCAGCTGGCTTGTGAGTTTTCTGGGACTTCCCTATTTCTCCTTTCCATCTCTCTTTAGGAGTGCTAGGATTACAGGCACATGTTCTACATGTCCAATTTCTATGCAGTTTTCAGGAATTTGAACTCGAGTCCTCGTGTGTGGCTCACACATTACCCTTCCTCCCAGACTCAGGTCCAATTTTCTCCTGGATGTCATTCTTCCTTTTCACCCTTGAAATCTTCCCAATGCTTAAATCTACTTATGGGTTACATGACACACATATTCCCAGTCCAACTACCAAATACATATTCACCCCGAGAAGACTCCTTAATTTTGTTTTTAATGGCAAATATGTATGACTTAGATGAAAATCAGTTTTCTGAGCTGGAGGAATTTCAAATCATACCCATTCTACAAGACAAAGTTCAATGTACACCCTTGGGAGCTTCCCTGATTTAATACTTTCTTACTAATGAATTTAAACAATTTAGTATCTACCTTTCAATTCCCTATTAAAGATATCTGTGAGCTTATTCTACTTTTTGTACCATGCTGCAAACTGATTAAGGATAATGCTTGCTTTTGAATTATCTTGTGGCCCCTTGGGATTTAAAACACACTGACTGCTGATTGTTAAATATCCCTTTGAAAATGAGTGGGCACTGATTATGGTCACATTATCATGTTTCCACCCAAAGGAATACTGTCTTTTAGGAACTGGACTAGTCTTCACACTCTAATTCTCCCATTGTGAGAAAGTGTTGAGGAATGTACTTGGACAGTATATTCAAAAGAAAACTTTAGAAAAAATTAAGTAGTTATTTAGATTGCATAAAAAACAAGAGATCATTCTTTTTCTTTTGTTTCTAGCTCTTGAATTTTTATCTTATGAAAGTCAAAGCCACAAGTCCATTTTTACCATGTTTTGTTCCCATCTGAAAGGATGGCATAGAGCCTGGAATGTCAAGGTTGCCTTAAAGAATAAAATTGCAGTAGTTTAACTCATATTGTGCCTTCTCTGTAACAAGAAACATTTGCTTATTGTGCCATTATTTATGGTTTCTTCTTGAAGAAAGGCAGATGAAGTCATCAGAAGGGTGTGTTACATGGGACATATCTGAACCTACAACAATACAATCACTGTCTGCTAAGCCAAGAAAGGCAAGATTATTTCTGGCAGATCCAATGGCAGTGGTGTCTGGAATGCTCTAAGCAAGAGAGCAAGCTGGCATAATTCCCATACTACTCAGTTGTTATATCATAAAGTATAAATTATTTGGGGGCTGTGTTCTCAATCATTTTCAATAACTGAACCTTGTTTATTGTGTTAATTTTTCTGTCCTATCAGAATAGAAACATTTATTGGCAGAGGCATGTCTTTTCATTCCTGTGCCCATGTATTATCTCAAAACTCAACTTGAAAGATAATACCAACAAGTTGGCACTTTACCTTTGCTCTTATGTTGACGTTAGCTGATGTCTAAATAGTGTCATGAGTCAAAGCCGCCTTCTATGTTAGGCAACAGTTGAAGAATAAGTGTCTCTTTGTATTTCTGTTGCCTGTACTTTGTTTATATATCATGTTGGTCAGTAGCTCCCCGACATCAAACTTGTAGAGGGGAAGTTAGGCTCATACTCTTTAGACCCCTATTTTTAAAATTGTGTCTAGTTATAGTTTTGCAAAAAGATGGCCAAGAGGAAGGAAAGCTGTGGCTCTCCAAAGACTGGTCTCCTAGGCATGGCGGCATCTCAGTGGCTTCAGCTCAGCATGACTTATTCTTAGACTGCCTCACAAGCTCTACTTGTTCTAAGATGGCTGTGTTTACCCAGACTCCTCAAAGAGATACAGTCTCTATCACTGTTCTGTGGTCCTCAGGCAGAAGCTGTGAGTGATAGTGTCTTCCTCCAGGTGCAACCTTCCAGACTTCTTCCCTCCCACAGACCTTCATTCATCTTATTCTCACCTTTTACACCCATCTCCTCCCTCTGCCTCCCTCCTCTCTCTCCCCTTGTGCCATAGACAGATGTGTCCATCCCATAAACATTTGGCTCTGGGTTTGTACCCTCTGTATGAGGACTCATCAGATAGCTCAAAGTACAGCGAGAAGTCAAGGCCAACCTCCCATGTGCAAACCCAGGAGGCCCAGAAATATTGCTAAAGAAGAAACAAAATTTAGCTAGAACTGAGTAGGCTCCTTCTCTACTCATGACTCCACAGCAGAAACTTGTCTAAAGTTTCAGAATTAAAGCATTCTGAATTATCTCTTGAATGTGATGCTTTACATGCCTTTATATGTAAATACATTTGCCAAGACAAAGATGTCACCATCCATAGAAGCATTTCTGATTACAGGGATATCTAGATATTTCATTTTTTTTTTATCTTAGTGTGCACAGTTTTGGAGAATTCCTACACAGAATGCCCAAATGTTTGTCTTTGACTTATTTCAAGCAACTCAACCTGGAGCCAAGGAAACCCTGTACAAGGCAGCTTCCAAGTTCACTCGGTGACAGAGCACTCCCGCCCAGGCGTGTTACCATCAGCATAAAGATCTTCACTAAGCTCTGAACACTGCCCTGTCAGCTCACTTACAATGAGCATAAATAACAATGGTCCACGGATTGATCCCCAAGGAACCCCCATAATGACATCCATTAAGTCTGACATGGCACTGTTTAATAACACGAGTGGTGTGTGCCCTCTTAAGTAGCTAGCACACCAATTAATTAAGGATGATGCCATACCTAGTCTGTTCCATTTATCCTGCAAAGAAGTATGTGCTACCAATTAGGAAATAAAATGATGTTTGAAGCAACAGTGCATTATTTATCTAAGGAAAGATCTCTTAACTCGAGCTGTAACCCCCCTGCTGTGTTTGCACACCCTTTCCTTCCAGGAGCTGCTGCTATGCGGACGTTTTCTTTTACAAATGGAAAGAGGAGCATGGTCTGCTCTTGGACATGCCTCTTAGCTATCATAACCAGCATCTTTTCAGTGAAGGCATACTTAGCAATAATTACAGTAGGTGGGCCTTTGAAGGAATAATCTTCCATGTGCACTTAAATAGTTAATAGGACAATCTAGTGCCCGGGTATTTGAC
>CABHPP010125158.1:0-29818 GCA_902168425.1 Peromyscus attwateri | reverse complement strand
TCTCTCTCTCTCTCTCTCTCTCTCTCTCTCTCTCTCTCTCTCTCTCTGTGTGTGTGAAACACTGTAGAACAGGTTGTCTTTCAACTCACTGTGGAGCCCAGACTGAACTTAGAGTCTCAGCCATTTTCCTGGCCTCCATACTTCTGCTCATGCTTACTCATGCCACCATACTTCTGATTTTCATGCAGTAGGGAGTTTATAGGTTACCCCAACACTGTCTTTATACTGGCTTTGTTTTGTGCCATATTGAACCAAAATATGGCATTTAGGCTTATTTTTACTTTCAAACTTGACAAAACAAAGCTGCTCATGGGGTTTTATGCAAAGCTGATCATGCTGAGAATTTGGAATGGCTTCTTGATGAGAGAGGGGTTTACATCTCAGCAACATAAGCACCTGCAAGTTGAACGTTAGACTTCCTGCTTCTAAAAGCCCATCATCTCCTTTGCTCCTGGGATATTAATCCCCATTTTGAAATCCTTATTCCATTTTCATGTAAATCCATATCAGCTAATGCAGAGCTGAATCAACCACCACACTTGTACCACTTGCCTGAGAGTCTCATTGGTTATCAGAACCGGCTGTCACACATGGTTACCATATGTGAGGCAGCACCTCAGTCTGTCACCCAGGCTGCCATGGAGCTCACAATGCTTCCTAGGTTGGCCTTGACTTCATGGCAGTCTGCCTCAGCCTCCCAAGTGTGATCTGTGTGATCTGTGACCTCAGAAGAACTGAGAAATAACCTTTCCTCAGACAATTCCTAACCAGTCACTGATGGATAGCTGTTGCTGTTTGGATCTTAAATGTTCCCCATGTCCATCTGATGAAAGCTTGATCCACAGCATGTGGTGATATTGGGAGATAGCAGAACCATTGGAAGGTGGAGCCTAATGAGTGGTTAGCTCCTTGGGAGCCTTGTGCCCTCCAAAGAGATATTTGGACCATAGAGTATCTTCTTCCTCTATTTCCTTCCTAACCACATGAGATGAGCTGTCCTGCTGCAGTACATGCTCCCTGCCATGATGCTCTGTCTCAGCAGTGGCTCCAAGTAATGACATAAACTGATTGTAGCTATAGACCCTAAAAACATCACCCTTTTTCAAGTTGAACTCAAGTACTTTGTCACAGCAACAGAAAGTTTCATGAAATCCCTCTATAAACACCCTGTTTACCCTTGGGTGATCCTATGCCCATCAGTTGTTTTTCTTACCCATTTTCTTAACCCATCCACTATCAATGTCTTATTAGTTTACTTTCAAAGTAAGCCAGCCATTCTCAAATCCCTGTCTCAGTGTTTGCTTCTAGGAGAATCCAAAATATAACATGCCCATATAATAGATTTATAAATTATTTCCTCAAACATGATTTTTCTCCCTAGATGAGATTATGATGCACATTGTTAAGATAAAATATGTATTTTCCATAAGCGTGCTTTTCAGGAGGGATTCTAGTAGACTTGGCTTGTTGCTTGTGAGAAAGACCTTAAATGAAGGTGAGAGGTACCTAGGACAGGCTCACTTACCATGGTTTTCTCACAAAGCTAGAGTTTACTTTGGAGGAGTACCACCTTAATGCTAAGGAATCACACACCTTGAAAGAGATAACAAAGCATAGAATAAAAATATCACTCAAAATATACTTTGGATTGCACTACTCAAGGAAATTTGTTTTAATTTCCAGGTAAAATTTAAGATTACACCTCATCTCTTTTCAACTTTATAATAGTTTAAGAAATAGTAACTTGGCATTTACTTTGTGTTTAGCACTATCAGGAAGCTCAGACACTCTGAGGTGGAAGAAATCTGTTAGGTATTATGGTGGCTATTCTTGGCTGTCAATTTGACTACATCTGGAATCAACTAAAATGCAAGAAGCAGGGTACATTTATGGGGGATTTTTCTTAGTTGAATCACTTAAGTGGGAAGATCTACCTTTAATCTGGATCTGTTGAGGTGGGAAAATTCATTTTTAATCTGGGCCACATTTTCTGCTGGCAGCCTATATAAGGACACAAAAGAAGGAAGGTTTTTGCTCTTTGCCAGCTTGTCCTCAACCTTGCTGGTAAGTCTATTCCTTCACTGGCATTAGAGCCTACTTCTTCAGGATTCAAGTGTGAGGCAGGTAAGGCTGTGGCCATGTCTTAAGCAAACAAGGAGCTGTGACATGCAAAGTTGCACCCTGACCCAGAGGAGCCTGAAACCGGACCCCCAAGATGACAACTGCCAATGTAAGACCAGGGCCAAATCAAGAAATACCACAATAGCCATAGAAGCAAAGTCTGCCAAACAGCACACACATCAATACCTCAGCCCTTTGTTTAATAAACAAGCTTGCTTGCAACCTCCCAGAATCTGTGCCACTGATTCTGCATCTGCTCATCCCCTGCCCCTGGAATCAGAGACAGCAGGACCCCTGCTGCAAAGACAGCAGCATTCTGGCCCCAATGTGGATGAAACCCTACTTGTGACTTGCACTTTGGGTATTTTTTTTTTCTTTATTGCTGGCCACCTTGCTGTCCTGGTTCCTATTATGACTCAGTGTTGTGACATGCCCCTTTAGCTGTTTTCAGGGAGTAGACTCCTCAGTTTTCTGTTTTCCTACCCCAAGCAGTGAGTATTGGGGTATTTCTCTCCCTGTCTTTTCATTCCTTTCCCTTGTTTGTTTTGCACACTCTGTTAACTATAGATCTGCCTGGCTTCTGAAACTCACAGACTGTAAATCCCCTGACACCTTCCCAAGGGGTTAGGAATGTTTGCTTAGCAGATTACTGACTCTTTTAGTTTGTTTGTCCTTGAATTCTGTTTCTCTTGCTATGGGAAACTTTTCTCATGCTGCCAGAGACCCCCAACTCAGAGCTCTTAAAGCTTTGCTTTAGACCAGGGAAATAAGAGTTAAAACTTCTCATCTGGAAAAGTTTTGGAACGAGGCCTCTGTTATTGCACCCTGTTTATCACCTGAAAACATCTGGAATCCATCAGTATGGCTGCAAGTCCTCTTTTTAACTAGGAAACAAGAAGTACAGGAAGAAAAAACATCCCAAGCAGACTTTGTCCCAATACTTTTGGGAATCATGGCTTGTATAAAATCAGGCTCTATAGAGGAAGTAATCTGGCCCTTTAATGACCATTGTGAAGAACAAAAATCATCCTCACTCTTCCTTACCTCCTCACCTTGTGGTCCCATTGCCCCTCAGGGACAACTGAGACCACCAAGCAGGACTCCTCAGCTTAAATTCTCCAGTTATCACTGAAACAATCCTTTTGCATTTCCAGTTAATGTTGGGGTCAATGCAGCTGCTCAGCCATTGGTTCCACCCCCTCTAGCCAAACTTTCCCTGATCTGTAAAGCTGCCAACAAGTCAGGCCCTGACTCCCCATATTTTGAGCAAGTGCTGTGACAAAGGGCAATGCATTTACAAACCTATTATGATTGGTACCATTTAATGAAAGCAGTACTCGACTCTGCCATTTTTCTTAATTAGTGGGTGGCCTATAATGATCAAGCTGAAGAGCAGGCATGCCTAAATATTCAATATAATATTGCTATATCCCTAGACATGCTGACCAGCATGGGCCAATATGTTAGTCCTATAACTCAAGCCCAAAATGACCTGCATGCCTGTTTTTAGCAGGTCTCTGAAATTGTATTTAATGATGATAAGGCCTTTTATGAGGCTATAGTAGCACATGACATGACAGGTCAATCTGGTAGAAATTCTAGCCTTCACCCCCAATTCTAAGGGTCACTGCCCCCCCCCCCCAGATATAAATACTCCAAGGCTCATACCATTAAATTGGGCATTGAAGAAGCCTGTGTGGGTGGACCAGTGGTCTATTATAGAACCTAAACTAACAGAGTTGAGAAAGTTAGTTGAAGAGCAATTGTCATTGGGCCATATTGAACCTTTCCATGGTAGATTTAACACCCTCATTTGTGTAAAGATCCACTTTTTCTTTATATTAACCAATTCTTCACAGCCTGAGCTGAATTGCACCAAAACAATATGCTAGCTCAGTGCCTGTTGGAATGCAAATGAGGCCCTTCAGGCAGTTTTGGTATGTATTCCTGCTTTCATTTGAATACCACTAAATAAGGTGACACATTCTCATAGGGTATAACTGATGGAACAAACCAGACTAAAAAGAGAATTTGGACTAACAGCAGCTATAAGGGCTGCTAGTCTGCTTGCTGTGGCAGGCGATGTGGCAGCCACAGCCTCCCTGATCCAAATGGGAGCCACCACCTACCTGTACACTTAGTATGGCCATAGAAGAATTAGCCTGAGCATTAAATACTCAACAGCTGATTAATTCCCATTTTCAGTCAGTTACACTTAATTTACTACAACAAATAGATTTATTAGCTGAAGAAATTCAGACATTAAGATGGCTGGTAAGATGAAATTGTGCTGTGGGATGTCCTTTATGTTGTGAATATATGTTGCTATGATTGATTGATAAATAAAACTCTGATTGGCCAGTAGCCAGGCAGGAAGTATAGGATAGGTGGGACAAATAGAGAGGAGAGGCTGGGAGGTAGAAGCCTGGGGGAGACACCAGCCAGCTGTCCAGGGAACAGCATGTAAAGGCAGCAGGTAAAGCCACAGAACATGTAGCGACATATAGATTAACAGAAATGGGTTGAGTATAAGTGTAAGAGCTAGACAATAGTAGGCCTGAGTTAATGGCCGAGCAGTTTAATTAATATGAGTTTCTGAGTGGTTATTTTATACATGGTTGTGGGGTCTGTGGGGCTGGACAGGACTGGAGAAAACTCCAGCTACAAAATTCTGTTCCCCAATTCTCCTCCTTTTGTTTAACCCCTTGAATACAACACAAGCCAGGAGTTGGTTAAGGGAAATCATATTGGGACTGTGGAATAAAGAGTTCTTAAACCTTACGGTACAACTCTCTAATAAAATCTTAAGCCTGAACTCCACAAGTGTGAAACCACTGGAGGTGTCTACAACATTCTTTGCTCAAACTTGGGATCACGTGAAATCAATCCTTGACCCTTCAAAAATTATAGCAGGGGAATGATACTCTTAATAATTCTGTTGTTTCCTACAGCATGTTTCCCAGCAGCGCCACATCAACAAAACAACCCTGTAACTGCTAATGGCTCTGGAATGCCCTGATCATTGCCTCCTAAGGAAGTAATAAAAGCCTGGTTCATGGAAATTCATTATGCCTCTGTCTGATGCCTCTGTCTAATGCTCTCGCACCCTAGGCACTTTCCAGGGGAACCAACCTCAGAGGGCTGGTAGCCAGAGATGGTTAAGACCCTATTAGGCAGGCCAACCTAAGACAGGCACAGTCACTATGTTGGGGGACCCCTGAGGTGGGGACAACAATATTAGAGCAAAGAACTCTAATTCCCACTAGCAGCCACAAAATAAAATAAAAAGGGTAATATGAGGCGGGTAAGGCTGAAAGCATTGGGCCACACATTATGCAAACAAAGAATTGTGACATGTACAGTAGCACCCTGACCCAGAGGAGCCTGAAACCAGACCCCCAAGATGACAACTGCCAACATAAGACCTAATTCCACATCAAGAAACACCGCAATAGCCTGCCAAACAGCACACACATAAACACCTCAGCCCAAATGAGATTGCTTGCAAACCTCCCAGAGCCTGTGTCATTGATTCTGCCTCTGCTCACACCCTGTCCCCAGGATCAGAGACAGTGGGACCCCAACTGCACAGCCGGCAACACAGGTGTATACTGAAAACCAGCTGAGACATATGGTCTTGTGGATTGAACAACTACTAGATTCTTGGACTTTCTGTTGGTAGATAACCATTGTTGGACTAGTTGGACCACAGCCTGTAAGCCACTCTAACAAATCCCATATACATTCATTCTATCAGTTCTGTCCCTCTAAAGGACCCTGATCAATAGAATGTTTTACAAATGTTCATATCCTGTTGGAGTGGATAGATGCATTGGTCATGTATGTTGAGTATTCCATAGAAAGGATGCACATCACAATGGCAATAGATGTTTGGTCTTCGTGTAGCATAAATACTTAACAATGAAATTAAATACTTAACCACTAAATATTTAACATCATGCATTTTGCTATGGTCTGACATGCTTGTTGATCCTTATATGAGAAAAGCAAAACTACATCCTACCAGTAGCTGAATGACTCCATTTTTAGTCTTCTAGAAACTTAGGAAATTGTTCTGGAAATCAAGAGTTACTACTTGTTGTGTCCAGAATTCTTAACATGTTGATATAATCAAGGATTTTTCCAAAGTCAGACTATATAATCCATTAGTGAGAGATATAAAGGTTAGCGGAGAATCTCAGGACCATATTGCAAAAATCACCCAGCTTTAATGTATAAACTCTCTATATTATCCCAACCCAAGTAAAAATTCTAAAAATTCTAAAAATTCGCCGGGCGATGGTGGCGCACACCTTTAATCCCAGCACTCGGGAGGCAGAGCCATGCGGATCTTTGTGAGTTTGAGGCCAGCAAGGTCTACAGAGCAAGGTCCAGGAAAGGCACAAAGCTACACAGAGAAACCCTGTCTCGAAAAAACCAAAAAAAAAAAAATTCTAAAAATTCTAAACTTGAAAAATGAAGATAAAAATATCTCTAAAATTTTTGTGGTGAAACCATAGAACACAAAAGAAAAAAGCAAATGATCAGAAATGTAGCCAGAGAAAGTAGACACAGCTACAAAGAAACCTAGTAAAAGAGTAAACTTACCAAGAGCAACACAGAGGATAAGCTACTGACATACCTCAGATAACTGAGAGAAAATACCTGTCAGCTTGGAATTTTATATTCAAATAAATCTTATTTCTAAGACAAACACAGAATCATTTTGAAGGTGAAACTAGAAGCCCTTTTGCACAAAGTCTGTATTAAAGGAATTATTTTAGCAATATGGAAATATTTAGACTGAAGATATTAAATGAAAGATGGGATGATAGCTAAAGAAAGAACTGAATATGTTGCTAGACCTGAACCAACACTTTAAGAAACAATAATAGAGTCATATGGGCTTAAAAGAAGACAGGATCAAAATTCAGAGAGATATTAATACATATTGGTATGATCATTTCTGTACATTTTGAGAGGGACAGATGATTAGAATTAACAGTGAGACACTATTATTTATATCTTTATTATTATCATTCAGCATTATTATTTATATCTTCTAACACTTATGAATTAAAGCCCATGGTTTGAGGACAAATGAGAATGGCTTAGAATAATCACTTGAGGGCAGGTGAGCAGTTAAGGGCATCTGCTGCCAAGATGATGACCTGAATTCTCTGTCTGTGACTCACAGGAAGAAGATAAATGAATCCCACAAGTGGCCCTCTAAGAGCTTGGCAAGCATATACCCCTCAAGTAAATGCATAAATATAATAGAGATGAAAAATCAATTAATGGAAACAAAATAACACAAAATGTATTGGTTGACCAAACTGTTGTTTTGTTTGTTTGTTTTCTGAGACAGGTTTTCTTTGTGTAGCAGCTCTGGCTGTCCTAGAACTCACAGAGATCCTCTTGCCTTTGCCTCTTGAGTGCTGAGATTAAAGGCATGCCATCAGGGATCAGCCACCCAGCTACACAGCAAACCACAGAGTAAAAAATAATGAAAGGTGTACAAAAATAGTGAAAGGTAAAAGCCCAAAGGCAAAAGCTAGATGGGATAATTTAAGTAAAGCTTGCTAGCAACAAGCCAAGCTAAGGCCGGACATTTATAATTAAGAATAAGCATCAGTGTGTGATTTATTTGGGAGCTGGGTGGTGGGCCTCCCAAAAGACCCCAAAGAGCAAAAAGTCAAAACAGCAAAAACAAAAAACATTTTGACATTCCAACATGGGGCCTGAATTTCCATCTAGGATTTAAGAAAGCTGAAAAAAAAAAAAAAGAGGATACAGCTCCTCTAAGGGTTTATTCCTGCTGTTAAGTCCTTGAGCAGCCAGTACATTAAGTAGGAACAAAAAACTAAGTAAAAATGCCTGCCACAGTGCAAGCATCAGCACTTTAGAACTCTAGGAAGGTTGAATACAGTCCTCAGCATGAACCTCTGACTGGGCTCTCGAGCTTTCAGCTTGGCTTTCCTGACATGAGAAGTGGGCAGAACCAGCAGCTTTGGTTCACACCGCTTAGCAGTTTAAAGTTTGTTCATGCAGTTAAAAAGGCTAAAAGATATGCAGTAAAAGAGGTCCAGATAGAGAAAACCTCTAAATAGGTTATGGTATATTTAACAATGTGCATAGGCTTAACAAAAGAAAGAGTATAGTCATATGAAAAAATGAATAGCTTAAAAACAATCTTTAAAGAAAGTAGTAAAGTAATATAAAGAAGAATAAGCCACATAAGATGGGAAATACACAGGGAGTCTGGATCCTGTATGTTATTGTGTTGATTTTGAATTTTTTGACTGTTAAGAAGCATGTTAGGAGACATGGGATTATGAACAGGACTGCAGGATTGAGCCAACATAGATACTTTAGGGCTACCTTAATTTTAAAATGGAAGTCAAAAAAATACATTTGTTAAATGGAAATAAAAAATGCTTTAGAGTTTTGTTCCCACAGGAGACAAGAGGTTGTGGATTACTTCAGGAATAATATGGATCAGGTTTGATCAAATGAGACCTCCTGAACCTTGACAGATGATATCTATCAACAAAGATTACTGCTGGTCTTTCCAGAACTTGGTCATTATCTAAAACTTTCTCAGGGACCCTAAAGATGCCTTTGTCCATACACAGCAGGAAGTGCTCTGGAGAAAGTGACATGCACATTCACAAGAAAGGTGTGAGAGGCTTTTGATTATTTGGTGGGCTATGAATGTTTGTTATCATTTAGGAGAATATAGTATAATGATACAAATTTAAAGTTATTTTTGTTACACTATGTATTTCTAATGTTGTTTAAAGGATTTTGTATATTGATAAAAATTTAAGGTTATTTTTATTACAACATATTGTGTATATGTTTCTATTTTTGATTGAGGTATTGTGCCTACTCAGTTCACATGGAAATGTAGGGTAAATTTCTAGTTTTTGAAAGCTATTATCATAAACTATATAGGAAATCAGGAAACACAGGTTTGTAGTTAGTCATCTATGACAATTAAATTTGTAGATATGTTAGGTATGTTCTCAGGATCATATAGAGATATATTTTAGATAGATGGTCTTCAAATACTTCAAAGACCCATAGAATATGGCATTTAAAATGTTTTGTTAACTTAAGCCTTTTCATGACAATGAGAAACATATGCTCCTGGCAGCACAAATTTACTTCAGAGATGATGGGCATCAAAGAAACTTCTTATGGAGTTTGTTTTCAATATGGCAAGGCTAACCATTTGGGCAAGAAGCTGCTTTTGCTTAGACTGCTTGACAGTATGTTGTATAAACTGGACATGCAGAATCTACAGGAAAGTGACTGCTAAACTTTGCCAAAACAAGGTGGGTACTTCAGGGTTCCTGCTTCACAGAAGAAACTGCCAGACATTCTGCAGGACACAGAGGAAAGTGATTGACAAACTTTGCCAATACAAGGCAGGACAGTCTTCCAAAGTTCCTGCTTCAATGAAAAGTCTGCCAGATACTCTAGACCTGTAGGCTGAAGATGGATGCTCCAACATTGCAGAGGAACTTTGTGTAACTGTCCAGGCAGCCAAATGTCTCTGTGGCTAGGTAATATTACATCCTTCTAGGTCTTTGATGAAGTTTGAGACTAGATAGTTATAGTCGCAGTTTTTCTTCATTATGATGGAAAGTAAGTTAAAACTTTGGATTCACTAAGATAGGATAGATAATGCATTATTTTCTTTGAATATGCTAACTACAAATGGACAGAATTTTCTAAATGTAATTCCTACTTGATAATTGTTTTTGTTGTATGTAGTTTTACTATGTTAAAGTTAAAACCTTTATTTTTATTCCGACAAAAGGGGGAAATTCTGTAGAATATTATTTTAAGGTGTGTCACTTTTGTTTATGTTGCATTTGTTTAACTCTGTGAAGTTGTGTTACTGTGCCTTCTAAAACACCTGATGTTCTAATAAAGAACTGAACAGCCAATAGCAAGGCAGGAGAAAGGATAGGCGGGGCTGGCAAGCAGAGAGAATATATAGGAGAAATTTGGTAAGAAAAGGAAGAAGGAGCAAGAGGAGGAGGACATCAGGGGCTAGTCTCCCAGCTACACAGCAAGCCACAGAGTAAGGAGTAATGAAATTTATACAGAAATACAGGTAAAAGCCCAAAGGCAAAAGCTAGATGGGATAATTTAAGTTAAGTAAAGCTGGCTAGCAACAAGCCCAGCTAAGGCCAGGTATTTAATTAAGAATAATCCTTTGTGTGTGATTTACTTAGGAGTTGGGTGCTGGGCTCCCAAAAGACCTCAAAGAGCAAAAGCAAACAACAGCAGCATGTGCCACTATCCCTGGCTCAAATCAGTTTTAAGAATATTATAAATTATAATATTTAAAAAGAGCTAAAATTTTATGTAATGACAACAATATTAAATGTAGTGCAATGTTCTAAATTCTATTTTAGAGTATAAAAGGTCTAGTAAAAGAATTGGTAAAAGTTTAATAATGTCTTCAAGAGCTCTCTGTTCACATTGATTCCTCAACTTTTATGAATGATTGTCATGCATCATGTGAACATGAGAGGAGACGAAACATCCACAGAAGCCTTACCACACTTGAGACTTACCAAAAATTTTATTGTAAAACAACAAAAGATAGTGTCAATACATTTAAGACAATTCTAGCCTTCCCTGTCATCTCAAACTGCCTGAAAATATGAGAGTGGAAAATTTTATATCAATCAAAAAAATTCAAACACACAAATACATAGTTACTGTCATAACATAACAGACAAAATTGAAATTAAATTAGAAAGTGTTATATAACAAAGAAGATCATTCCATATGATAAAATAAATCAAATTTCAAGGGTGATGAAACAATTTTAAATTCTAGGTTTTAATATGTCTAAATAATACAATGGCAGACCTCTAAGGAGAAATTGACATCACAGTGGTAAATTTAATATCTAATTTTCATTATTTGCATGTCAAACTGATGACAGCCAGATAGACATTGATGATTGCTCAATGCAGTAGCAAGATTAATCTAACAAGTTGCTCTTTAAAAAATATTTTATTATTTTTTAAGTTGTGTATATGAGTATGTGTCTGTGTTGGCATGTGCATATAAATGCAGTGCCTGAAGAGACCAGAAGAGAGTCAGATCCCCTGGAGCCAAAGTTATAGGCAGTTGTGAGCATCTTGGCATGGGTGCTGGCAGTCAAAGTTGGATCCTTTGAAAGAGCAGTGCATGCTCTTAACCATTGGGCCATTCTCCAGCCCCAACAACCTGATCTTTTGTGAGATATTATATTTAACAATTGTACAGCATGCATTAGTACTATCAAATTTTGAAATATTTGGGTTTGTCCTAGTTACCTGTTATTGATCTATTTCCTGATGGTTAAAAAATTAGTTAATCCTTCAAAATTCATTGAGCTCTTTTACGGCTTAGCAGAAAGTCAGTTTTATAATTGTCCTGTGTAAGCTTAAAAAGAGAATACTTATACCCATTTTTGAGGGAAATTTCTAGTTAGAAATTTAGTTAGAAATTCTTGACAGAAATTCTAGACCTGAAACCATAGATGAATGTTAATATATTCACATTCATTTTATGGAAAAAGAGACTGACTATTTGAATAAAAATGCAGCCTTTTAAATCTTTCCCTATGTCAGTGGCCAGAGGAGCCCCACAATTCTTTGATAAAATGTCATAAGAGAAAAAGGTAACCTGAAAATTCAACATGAGGGTAACATGACTTTACCCTCCAGAAAGCTACTTCCTCAGGTGGTTGAGATGGAACTGGTTATTGAGAGAGCTGTGGGGATGTCATGGGTTGTGAAAAGAAGTGGATATTTAAAATGAACCATCAAGGGGAACCTTCAGCCTACAACTCTCAAGAGCTCAGTTCTCAGGCTGAGAGATTTGTTCCCCATTATGGCTTTAGTGCCTTGGAGGCAGAGCTCAAAGAGAGAAGGGGCGAAGGGTGGAAAGGAGGAGTCACCCATCCTTTGGGGCAGAGCAGGGTTAGACAGTACCAATGTCCCTTGTTTAGTGACAATAGGCCCTTTTGCCTTCTACTGATGTGAATTCACGAATCAAAACTGTTTGTCTCATTTATCACGTTACGGAGAAGAGGACAAAAATGAGTTGATCAATCAGGATTTTGTTTTCTAGAAGCTGATTATAATTGTCTGGATACATATGCCTGATTGAAATTGTTCTTGATTGAAGATTGGATAGCTAAAGCCTGCTGTTCTCATGGAAATTTAGTGCAATGTTGAATGCACTGAAAAGCAAGCTGGCCTAGGAAGCAGAGGTCTCTGATGCTCCTCTCCAGATCTTCTACGATGAGCTGAGATTTGTGCCATGCCTTAGCCTCTCCTTGTCTCTAGTTGACTAATCTTAACATGATGCCTGCAGTAGTATAATATACCAGACCTCTTTCAGCTGACAACAGAAGCTAATGCTCTCTTCTTGGCTATCACTATATGAATAATAAGGATACATTTCATGGATGGCAACTTTTGTTTTGAAAATGGCCATTATGGTTTGTTCAAAATGTCATAATGATAGCTAATGCCTGCTATGCTGATTACAAAATAAAATAAAAACTAAAAACAAAACTGTATGGAGTCCAGAAGATAAAAGGAGTTTGGCTACAAAGTTTTGAGTCATCAAAAAGAACACAGGGTGCTGCCAAATATGCATCTCATGCCAGTCCTATTTCTTATTTGGAAGAAAATGACAAAATCATTCCTAGCTTAGAATAGGAATGACCAGCAAAGGATGCAAATGTGGCTGCAGGTGACATCCCTCTTAGACGCTGCATAGTTCTGGTGTGTTAATAAGCCACAGCTTAGGAAGAGATACGCAGGATAAAACAGATAACAAAAAAGAAGAAAATGCAAGAGGGCTGAAAGAAATATCCCATAACTTACTGTGGAACTGAATTTGAGATAAGCTGGGCATATCTCAGGTCTTATGCACAGATTTTTTTTTCTGCCGAACTACTAAAGTTATCTTTTATAGGTTAGCTTGGAAACACTGAGTCCAAGGAGAGCATTGTGCTGAAACTTCTGCCTGTAATGAGAGTCTGTGCAAATGTATCACAAAGGCTTTAAAGAAAAAAAATGTCTCTAGTCTTTTGCCAGACAAGGTTACAGCCTTAATTTTGTCTGTCCACATCCAACTAGACTGCATGAAGTGCTGATGAGACCCTGAGAGACACTAGAAATTTCATCTGTGGTCCTGGAGTTGGTAGATTTTGACTTCTCTCCTGATCACATTTGTACTAGCTGGTTTTGTGTGTCAACTTGACACAAGCTAGAGTCATCAGAAGAAGGAGCCTCAGTTGAGGAAATGCCTCAATGAGATCCAGCCGTAAGGCATTTCCCCTTATTAGTGGTCAATGGGGGAGGGTCCAGTCCATGGTAGGTGGTACCATCCCTGGGCTGGTGGTCCTGGGTTCTATAAGAAGGTGGGTTGAGTGGCCCAGGATCAGCAAAAGAGTAATAAGCAGCTCCACACCATGGCCTCTGCCTCAGCTCCTGCCTCTGGGATCCTGCCTTGTTTGAGCTCTTGTCCTGACTTCCTTCAGTCATGAACAGCAATGCTGAAGAGTAACTGAATAAACCCTTCCCTCCCCAACTTGCTGTTTGGTCATGGTGTTTCATCGCATCAGTAGAAACCGTAACTAAGACAGCATTGAAACTTTGGTAAATTGCTCATTCTATCTTCTGGGTCTCTTCTCACTGAGCCCACATGGAAACTCACTTCCAACAGAATTGACTGGGGTTTGCACAGAGGCATAGAATGTTTGCTGACCTGTGCAGGTTAGTATCAGCTTCTGATTTATGAACTGGCCTTGGGGGGGCACTTATTGTTAAGGGAAAATGAACAGCCATTCTTTTTGTAAAAAAAATTATTGTTTATTTATTTGTGTGTGTGTGTGTGTGTGTGTGTGTGTGTGTGTGTGTATGTGTGTGTACTTATATGCATGTATCTGCACATGCCATAGTACACATATGGATGTCATAGGACAACTTTCAAGGGTTGGTTCTCTCCCTCCATCATGTGGGTTCCAGGAAGTAAACTCAGGTCATCAGCCTTGATGTCAAGTACCTTTACCTGCTGAGCCATCTTGTGAACTCATCAACAGCTATTCTAATTCTTGTTTATGAAAATAATTTAACAATATTCACTATATATTTCCCTGCATGAGGCACTGAAGCTACTAACACAAAGGTGAAACACAATCCATATGCATGGTGAGGGAAGGAAGCATTTTGTAGGACACACTGTATCTTCTGACCATAGGATGCTTTCTGTGATAGTTAATGTTATGTGTCAGCATGGCAAGGGAACCAGTGTCCATGAAGGCATTCCTAGATGAGATTAGTATTTTCTTTGGTAAACAATGAGGGATTATGCCCATCATGTGGTTGAGCACCATCCAATCGGTTGGAGGGATTTTTGTTTATTTTACTATGGCAGGGTCTCAAAAAGTAGGATAGTCTCAAACTCAGGATGTTCCTCTTGTCTCAACCTCTCAAATTCTGAGATTATAGGCAAGCACCCCCACACCTCTCATCTGTGTTCTCAATAGAGAGAAGGACAGTTTTCCCAGGAGAGGAATTCTGTCAGAAGACCATAACCTTAACTTTCTCTCAGGTTCCTAGGCTGCTTACAATGAAGACTTTTAGCTTTCATCACCAGGTGAGCTGAGCCATTTCTTCAACTGTTACCTAATCCTGAGTGTAACCTAATATAGTCATTCTCATATGTCTATAGTTATGCTTATGTATACATATATAAGCATAAACATATACACATACCCCTCTTACTCATTCTGTTTATCTGGAGAACCCTGATAAATATATGTACATTGATATTTTAAGTCCTAGTTTCCTAGAATTTTTAACTGAGGTAAAATCTGCTGACGAAGACTCACTAGTTTTATGACCCACTAATGAGGTAAGACCTGCAGAGTGAGCAACACTGAGAGATGATGTCTTCCTATCTTACATCTTCTTTGTCTAATTTTGTTGCTTTTCTTTTTGTGACCCAAAATACAGTCATTATCTTAGCAAAATATTTTTGTCTGATAATATGGAACCCATCATCAAAAATCTTGTATATTTTTGAATTAACAAAGTTAAAAACCAAGAAATCAAATAATCGAATTAGTAAATTAAAGCAACTAATGAACAGTCTTCAAAAGATCAAGTACAAACAACCAATGAAACTAGGCAAACAGGACTGCCATCACTCGCCTTCAGAGAAATGCGTATCATAACTTCACTGAGCTCACAACTTTTCCTACTTGGAATAGGGCAACAAAAATGACTGACGAGGATTCAAAGAAAAAAGAAACACTTATACACTTCTGGTGAGAATTTAAAATCAACAAATAACTATGGAAATCAGTGAGGAAGTTTCTTAAGGAACTGAAAACTATAGTATCATGTGACCCAGTTATACCCCTACTGGGTATTTAGTGCCAAACTCAAAGTCAACATGTTACAGAGATACTAATGTTTACTGCAACACTTCTTATAATTGATAAATTATGGAGCAAACCTAGGTGTTTGTCAACAGAGAAAGAGATAGAAAGGTGATACACATATACACAATAGAATTTCATTTATCCATAAAGGACACAATTACATTTTTGCAAAACAATTAATGCAACTGGAAACTACATTAAGCAAATTAAGTCAGGCTTACAAAGACAAATATCACAGGTTTTCTTTCATTTGTAGATTCTAGAGTTTATGTAGATACATAACATTATTTTTATATATATGACATAAAAGTAGATGCATAACTGTCTAAGGCAGTGGTTCCCAACCTTCTTAATCCTACAAGACCCTTTAAAACAAGTTCCTCACGCTGTGGTGACCCCCAACTATAAAATTATTTCATTGCTACTTCACAACTATAATTTTGCTACTGTTATGAATCATAATGTAATATCTGATATGTGATTCCCAAGGGGGTCATGACCCACAGGTTGAGAACTACTTGTCTAGGAAACTGTAGGGGACTAACAAAATCAGGAGAGGTTATAAAAGGGAAGGTGGGATTCTGGGACGGAAATACACCAATGTATAGTATCTACTTATATGACAATGTCTTTATGAAATCTAGTGCCACATATAATGAATTAATAAAATTAATGAAATGAATTAATAAAATTTTGAAAGTTACTTTTTAAAAAGTCTTATTTATAATTTCATTATGATTCAAGAATTTATTTTCCCCTCTTATTAACTGTGAATAAACAACATTCAAAATCAATAGTTTCATTTTTATTGATTAGTCATGGTTCTTCCATAAAGTGTCATTTCTAACAAAATAATTGATTTCACTTTTTCTTATTTCTAAGCAATTTTAGAAAAGATAAAATATGTGCTGTAAGTTTCAAAGTAAATACTTTTGAATCCATAATGTTATAAGTAAGTGATAGAATTGATGATACATATGGATGGATGAGGTTAATCTTCCTTACAGAATTTTTAAGTCATGTATCTAGCATGACTGTGTCAGGCGACTGTGTCCCTCTTCCCTTATCCTTAGTCTTTATTTAAGTCTCTGGAGTGTGGGTTGCACTTAACAACCTGCTTCTAAAGAGAAGGAAATGAAAGTTAGAGGATGATTTACATGTATGGCAGTGAGTCAGCTACCATGACTCTCCTCATGGTGGTCGAAGTGTTGTTGAATCAGTCAGGCTATTGGCATGTGCACTTGACACATGGTGAGAATGGAATTCTATTACAGTAAACCCATCATAAGTCCCATGTCTTCAGGGTAGTCATGAGAATGGCATTTAATATAGCCCAGTTCAGTGTTATTCTGCAGTAACTCTGATCAGTGTGTCCCTCAGAACTGTCAGGTCATCAGAAACCACATCTGGGGAACTCACAGCCTATCGGAGGTGAGGAAAACATGATGACTCAATGTAATGTGTACTCTTGATGAAACCCTGGAGTAAGTAGGGAGAGACATGGGAGAAAATGGTGACATATGAGTGACTTGTTGAGTCTAGTTATTAATAATATGTTAGTACTAGTTTCCTAGTTGTAGCTAGCAGTGGTGTAGTAGAAACTGAGTGGAGTTATGGGAAACTCTCTGTACCAACTTCAAAACATTTCTGTAAATATAAAGTGATTATAAAACAAAAAATTATCAAAATAAAATACATACAATTGCATGAGACACAGAGAAAATGTACCATATGCAAATAAAACACATAACTTGCAAGTATATCAGCAAGTAATGTTCTCCTTTTGTGCCTAGCCAAGCAGTCCTCTGAGGCCTAATCATTCTTAAAAATTCCAGGATCACAGACTTAAAGATTTCTGCAAATAAGATCTTATATAACAGATACATATTATTGAGTGAAATTCTTTATTCCATTAATGTCGCTAGTATTTTTAAAAAACAAAAATAGACTAAAACCATCATTATAGTTATGATAGTGTTCAGAACTTTCTATGAGAGAAATGGAAAATTCAACAAGCTGTGGTGATGTATTATTTCAAATAGTCCCTGTGAGCTTTTAAATTCTTCTTTCACATTTAATTTGAATATTACTCATCCATTGTGAATTTGCTGAATATCTGATGAGTTCTTCTAGGATGGGAAGAGGAAGCGTCAGCTGAAGGATAGGAGAGCAATGCTCTGCTGCCATGTACAGGCATTGATGAGGGTCATCAAGAAAGGGTCATCACCAAAGATGGTCCTTGGTAAGTACCTTCAGTCTTTTTATCTTTGATTTAGACATAGCCAAGATTTAAATATTTACTTGTCCAAGGCATTGAATCTACACACATGATAGAAAAATCTTTTTTGTGCTTATGGATTGTTTTAGTTTTTTCATTCAGGGTTTCCTTTTTGATGTTGGTGATGGACTGTGTTACTGTGAGTATTAAAGTGTTATAGCTCAGACATAAAGGGATCCTGGCAGTTTGGAGCCAAGAAATTCCACAAAGTTACACCACACTACAAACCTCACACAAGAGATTTATTGGGAAAAACACAGAAGGGTGATTGCCTCTGCTTGGAAAAGAAACAGCACAGAACTGAGCAGGAGGAAGATTTTATATGGTTTCTTGGGGGGGCTGGGGTTTCCAGGGTGGTGACTAGTAGGATTTCAAGTCTGAAGCTTGGGGCAAGTCCAGGGATTGGTGGGATTCCAAGCTCAGAGATTGGTGTTTTTTGAGCTCGGGGATTGAGGGTTTTGAGCTCAGGGACTGGTGGGTTTTGAGCTCAGGAACTGATGGGATTTCAAATCCTGGACCTGAGCTCGGGCTTTTTATTCTACAAATATTCTAACTGATGCAATGGAAACTCCAAGAGTGTTTACTGATAAATGTAACAATGGCTTATAGCTCATTCAGGGCACAGTCAGTTGTAGGCCACCAAGGGCAGATGCTATGAGACAAAACTTCCTCAGTAGATGCTACACACACATCTACTCACCCCAGACAGGGAACCCACAACAGACCAAAGTACAGACACTACTAAAGTCCAGCTTGGTGAACCAATGAGTTTTATTGGGATTACCTACAGGAATACAGGTGAGGGGTTACTTACAGGAGCAGAAATGACTCAAAGACAGCTGCATTCCCAAGGCCCACCCCGGCATGAGTGACATGTCACAAATCTGGGAACCTGGTGTACACTTTCCAGCCTGCAGGCAGCTCAACGGGTTGGAGCATGTCCTTTCCAGGTGCCTCAGTTGGTCTAACTTGAACTTCCAGTCAGCTGGTCTGATCTGAAAGTCTTTGAAGCTGTGCTCTGAGGACCCTTGGCTTTTATTGTTGCTCTGGCAGTGAGAAGCTTGGTGAATTTAGTCAGTTTTCAGGGACTTCCTGAAGCTATTTTGGATTGTTTACCTGCTGTCTTAAGGAGTTTTCCTTCAAGAGGGAATGTTTCAATCCTAAAGGAAACAGTTCCACCATAGCAGAACTCACTCTTGAGTGAGGGATCTTCCATCTATTGGCTTTACCTCTACTGCATTGGCAGGCACAAGACACATGGCTCAACAGCTGCAGAGAAGTTTGGTAAATGTGGAACGACCAGAAAGAAAAAGGAAACGGGGTTTTCCCTGTGTGGATTTGCTGGGTACATCGCATGGTTCTTTTATGGCAGCACAGGCAGCCATATGTTTGGGTGGGTCAATAGACTTCCAGGCTTGTGGCCCTAACATGAATGGATTAGGCTGCAGGACTCTGTTCTCTTGATTTTTTTGCATTAAGGAGAAGGTTCCTATATAATTTTGCTAATCAATCAATTTGAATACTACTTACTTCTCCAGTGACAAGGGGCCTTTAGCACCTCCCGTGTGGACTGGTATAAATGCTGTAGGTTGATTAGATGATATTGGAAGTTCATACAGTCAGTCCTTGGGATGGGGAACCCTCAGACTCTTCCAGGGTGCTGAGGACTGGGAAGATTATGCCCCTTCTGTCTCCTTCCCTGCATAACTAGCTGTCATCTGACCCATGAAGGTTTCTAAAATGCTTTAGCTCTTGTCTTTCCTTATTATTGCCCCCCTTGGCTGTGCTTAGGGTTGGTCTGGGATCTTTCATATCTTTCCTTTGATGAGTCTTCTCCTGTCTGTTAAGCAGATAAACTAGGTTTGGGATCCAATTCCCTTACAGACAAGGAGTATAAAGCTGTATTTTTAGTTGTGATTTCCCCCACACAATTCAAGAAACCTAACTATTCATTAAAGACTCCAACAGTGAGTTGCAAATCTTTAATAATCAACAGTCTGAGAGGAAAGCATTTAAAAGCCTGACTTGTAGAATTTACAAATTTACAAAGGTGCAAATACTTCCTTTGTGCATTATCTCATGTTGTGAGATTGCAGGATGCAAAGCTGGGAAGTGACACCATTCTGGCCCTACCAGCCAATCCTAGCTGGCTCCAGTCTATGAACAACTAATGGTGCCCATTCCCTGCTGTGAATGTTACTGGCGAATTTTTGGATACAGTCCCACGTCTCACAATTTGCTCTTCATGAAGAGACTTCTCATAAAGCAGAGATCTGTGTCAATCTACACTAAGGGCATTTACATTACATCTGTGTGGCTTGAGCCCAACTCTGTCCAGCAGCCTGTGGGAACCCCAGGCTGAGATAATTTTGTGTAGAAAACCCTACAAGAAATAGAAAAGCATTTTCTTTCCTTATGAAGTAATAATACCAGACAGAAGAGGAATGAAGCTCAAATTTAGTTGCCTATGTTGCAAACCTTGCTGGTAGTTGCATTTATATGGCTACTAGGATGACCATTAACACACACAGCAAATTATATTTCTGCACATAAATATCCCATAACTTTCTGTGCATCAAGTCCAAAAATCCCAGCCATTTGCTCACAAAAATCGTTATGCTATTCAAGAGCTCATATAAATAGTGTTCAGTCATTAGCAGCAAGCTGTCGCAGCAGATCTATCACCAGGGCTGACCAAAGCTCTATAACTCTATTTACATGCCAGGTAACAACTCATTCATGGCTGAACTTCATCAGTTTTAGGGTGAACTAAAATTTCTGTCCTCATTAGGAAGTAACTAAAAACTACACACTGAAGAGAACTCAAAGATGAAAAGAATCACAAGTAAATTCACTATTGCTCTTTTTGTTTAAATCAAATCAGCTAAGGGGCTGGTTACACATCTCAACACCAGGGACAGTCTGTGACACTCTGGGTCTGTCTTACTCTGCCCAATCACTTTAGACAACAGCAACAGAAGCTCGCCATTGGTTAGTTTGTGTTTGACAGCAAAGTGAGAAAATAATTTGCAGAAGTTACATGCAATAATTTCTTTTTTGGAATTCCTTGGCTCTAAAAACTTTGGATACCAACAAAGTAAATTAGATGGTTTTAAATTATTCCAATGCTACAGTATTCATAAAAATAAATCACTTAATATTATTCTTTATAAGATTTTATATTTATCTCTAAAAAGCGTTGCATACCAAGAAATAAAGTAACACTCATTTGTGTTGCTTCTTTTGTACTTTTTCTTTTTAGACCCTTAGTCTTAACTTAACATTGATGATGCGATCACTTGTTTTATATGTCTACCTGACTGGATTGTAGGTGTCCAAGTGTTTGATCTAAGATTATTGTGCGGTGTTTGGATGGGACTAACATTGGAAGCCTCAGACCAAATGAAGATGCTTGCCTCCTTGTTGGCAGTTGGTTTGACTATCAGTTGAAGGCCTAGAAAGAATAAAAAGGCTGACCTGAATAAGAGAGACTTTCTTCCTGCCTGGCCTTTGAATTAGCACATTGGGTTCTCTGCCTTTGAACTCTCCATTAAACATCAGCTTTTATTGAGTGCCAAGTTCCCTGGGTCTTTGGTCTAGAGTGGCATCATTAGCTCTCTTGTGTTTCTGGGGGCTGCTGGGAACTTGAAGCCTCTAATTGTGTAAGGTGATCTCTCTGTCTCTCTGTCTCTCTGTCTCTCTCTCTCATGCATGCAACACACACACACACACACACACACTATATGTATACTTTGTTCTCTGGAGAACTAACAGGATAATCAGTTGGAATCTAAGTGTGTTTCCTAATGATTTGGTGGATGTCTCTACATCATGAAGATATAATTTTATTTTGGACTAAATTCTCAAATCTTTTGACTAGATTGTGGATTCATACTATATTCCAATAATACGTGTTTTCCTATACATTCATCACAACACTCATTTTATTGTGGTCATTTGACAGATGTTTAGTGTCTGTGCCTAGTAGTGTTTGTCCAAATTAGTTTGGAAACTTTATGCTACTACAAAGATGAGGTCGAGGCTGACATTTTACATAATAGTGTGCTTTTTAATTTTTTTTAACCTGAAATAGACACAGAGAAATACAGGAGTTTTCAATATTCACTACTTTTCTCCCCCTACCTTTCACCCGCCTGCCTGGAAGCTTTCTTTTAATCAAAGATTTTATTTATTTACTTACGTGTGTGTGTGTGTGTGTGTGTGTGTGTGTGTGTGTGTGCAAGTGTGCACCTGGGTGCCCACAGAGACAGGTCAGAAGAAGGCACTGGATCCTCTAGAGTTGGAGTCACAGGCAGTTAGGAGCCACTGGAAATAGGTGCTCGGAACCAAATATCAGTTCTCTGCAAGAGCAGCAAGTGTCCTTAACCATCTCTCTAGTACCTTGGGATCTTTCTTCAAATGAAAGTTTTGATGAAACTCAAATATGAATGTAGGTACTCAAATGGTCAGGTCAGAAGGGGGTGTTCCAGAAACCCCACTTCATTCTTCACCCCACTTTGGTCATCTTCAGACATTTCCTTAGGCCCTGGTACTCCCTGTATGAAAGCCTTCACAGGTTTATAGTGTGTTCTCATTTGCGTTGTTCTCACAAGTTACAGAAACCACTTAGACGACATTGTTAATATCACAATTTACCTAATGCATTTCTGATGTCCTTTTAATTCCTCCCAACTGGTGGGAAGACAAGATAAAGAGAGATTTATAAAATTGCTGTGTATTATGCCACCTCATAACTACATGGTTTATTTGCTTCCTAAATGATACTACATTTATAGTCAATTGGCATCAACAGATAACACATCAAAAGTCAACTCCAATTTCACATTGCAGAGGAGGTGATTCTGATTTGAATGTTTTTATCATAGAGAATATGCTACTAAATCCCGTTTATGGGAAGATTATGCCATTTACTTTACTTTTAGAGAGAGGGATAGGCTAACAGAAACTTCATTATCTATTAGAAAAGTGATAAAACAGAGTCAGTCTGTATGGTCTCCAGGAACATGCCAGTGTTACATAGACAAAAGCAAGCTAGAGATGCCTCTCCAAATACAGAGAACACTGGGCCTATGGTTAGTTCAAAGCCATGTTCTGGCAGGAAGCAGCTGTGTGACTGGAGGAGACAGTCACCTGACCTGCCTGTCAGGCAGAATTCCCTGGTCTTCAGAATAGGTGGTGACCGAAATACAGTTCTGTTCTGTCCAGTTCACTGTAACACTTTTCAGCTGCCTTTCTATAAGAGAATGTGATCTGGGCTCTCTGCACTTCTTGGGGCAGAACTGTGCTCTGACCATGAATACAATGGGCTGAAGCTGTGAATCTCAATTCTCTGTGGTCTGTAGATCACCTGTCATAGTTTTAACTCTTTCACCATATCGGGAAACAGAGGAGTTCGTGTGTGGTGTGGTGTGGTGTGGTGTGGTGTGGTGTGGTGTGTGTGTGTGTGTGTGTGTGTGTGATGTTTTGGGAGGTTTTTGCTTTTATGTTAAAATAATTTTCATGGTTCAGATTTCCTCAGCTTCAGTAGGTGATCTTTAATAACAGCTTGGGGAGATGGCTAACCATTTTAGATTCCCTCATTATCTCTTAATATTAAAATCATTTTTAATATCATAGAAATTCTCTTCTATTGCAAAACCACAAACCAATATTAATTTTTATAGCACAGGAAATTGAATTTAGGGTCTCTGTATGCTAGGAAAGCACTGTACCACTGTACTGTATTCTTATCCCCAAAACTTAATCCAAAACGAATTGCCATGCTAAAGTTTATTCTAAGTATAAAATCTATGTGTCTTAGTTACTGTCTACTGCTGTGAAGACACACCATAACCAAGGCAACACTTACAAAGGAAAGCATTTCATTGGGGCTGGCTTACAGTTTTAGAGGTTTAGTCTATTATCATCATGGTGGGAAGCATGGTGACACCCAGGCAGACATGGTGCTGGAGGAGCTGAGAGTTCTCTACCCTGATCCTCAAGCAGAGAGAGAGACTCTGGGCTTGGCATGAGCTTTTGGATCCTCAAGTCCCATCCCCAGTAACACACTTCCTCCAACAAGGCCATACCTCCTAAGCCGTCTAATCCTTTCAAATAGTTCCCTGGTGACTAAGCATTCAAATATATGAGCCTATGGGGGCCATTCTTACTCAAGACATCACATTACGCACTGTTAGTTGTGCTGGTCTGTTTTTCTATCATATTGACAAGTAGCTGAGAGAGACAATTTAAGGGGAGGAATTATTTCCTTTGGCTTGTGACTTTGGAGGATTCAGTCCATTATTGTGGGGAGGACATGTGGCAGCAGAGCAGTTCATATCATGACAGTAAGGACGAAAAGAAAGAGCACATGCCTGATGTAACCAACTTTCACCTTTCACTTCTTACTATTTAGACATTGAGGCCATGGGATGGTCCCACTCACATTATCAATGAGTTTACCTGTCTTAGTTAATTTTTCCAAGAAATACTTACTGATGTATTTATAGGTGTGTATACTGATGCTCTAGTTGTCCATCATTTCAATAAAATCAACTATCATGCACATACACGTATGTGTACACATATATAACATACACCCACAATTAATGCATTGAATCCAAAGCTACCATTGGGTATTCACTGCCATGTGCATTAAATTAATTGCATCCACTGTGATGGCTAGTTTTATGTTGACTTGACATAAGCTAGAGTCATCAGAGAGGAGGAAGCCTCAACTGAAAAAAAATGTCTCTATAAAATAGGGCTGTAGGCAAGCCTGTAGGGCATTTTATTAATTAGTTATTGATGGAAGGGGCAGCCTACTGTGAGTGGTGCTACCTCTGGGCTGGTAGTTCTGTGTTCTATAAGAAAGAAGGCTGAGCAAGCCATGGGGAGCAGGACAGTAAGAAGCACCCTCCATGGCCTCTGCATTGGCTCTTGCCTCCAAGTCCCTGCCCTGTGTGAGTTTCTGTCCTGACTTCCTTCAAAGATGAACAGTGGTATGGATGTATAACACAAATAAACCCTCCCAAGCTGCTTTTGGTCATGGTGTTTCACTACAGCAATAGTAACCCTAACTAGAAAAGAGTTCTATGAGAGGGAATCCCAATAACAAGGATTTCACCTTGGTTGAGCATAGACAGACTTTTATTTGGACCACCAGCTCACAAAAAATGACATGGAGACTTATCATTAATTATGAAAGCTCAGCCTATAGCTTTGGCTTGTCCCACTAGCTCTTGCAACTTAAATTAACCCATTTGTGTTCATTACATTTTGCTTCAAGGCTTTTTACCTCTCTTTCATCTTGCACCTCATGTTTCCTCTCCATGTCCTCTGGCATCTCTCCCATGCCTAGATTCATCTCCTCTTCTCTCTCTTCCCAGAAGTCCTGACTCACCTCTTCCTGCCTAGCTATTGGCCATTCAACTCTTTATTAAACCAATCAAAAGGTGCCTTGGCAAAGACACATCTTCACAGTGTACAAAAAGATTATTCTACAACAGTTGAGAGGAAAGGTTATGTTTTCATCCAAGAACCATTTAAGTCTATCTTCATGGTTACCCAACACAACGTAATAGTTACAGTAAACACCAAAGATTCAGAAAATCAGATAAATACAGTTACTTCCTTCTCCTCTATGTCTGGCTCCTTCCAATATTCTTAATTTGAGGAGAGGTGAGCATTTTCCATCTCAGTGTAGTGGCCTTATACTGAGATCAAGCATGATCTGTTAGGAAATGGGTTTCAAGGGAACCTAGAAACCCAACTGACTTAGGGTTTCTACTGCTGTGAAGAGACTCCATGACCATGGCAACTCTCATAAAGGAAAACATTTAGTTGGGGTTAGCTCACAGTTTCAGAGGTTTAGTCTATTATCTTCATGGTGGTATGGCGGCAGACATGGTGCTGGAGAAGGAGCTGAGAGTTCTACATCTTGGTCCATAGGCAGCAGAAGCAACTGTGTCACTTGAGAATATAAGACCTCAAATTCCACCTCCACAGTGACACACTTTCTCCAACAAGGCCTCACCTACTCCAAGAAGGTCACACCTCCTAATAGTGCCACTCTCTGTGGTCCAAGCATCTAAACACATGAGTATAGGGGCCAGACTATTCAGACCGCCTTATCCTTCTATTCACCCTCTTCATCCCAGGGCAGTCTGACCTGTCTTCTCCCTGAGATCGAGTTCATCCTTGAAATTCTATTCACTACTCTTGCCATGTTTCATCCAGGATGACAGTCTTCTGTTTAATACAGTGCTAAAATTATTTGTTTTAAGACAAATTTTTTAAACATAATTTTTTATTGATTTGTTGGGAATTTTGCACTATGCACCCTAATCCCACTCATTTCCCAGTTCCTCCGTATCTGCCCTTCACCCTTGTAGTGTCTCCCCAAAAGGAAAACTTAAAAAGAAATAATAAAAAATACAAACAAGAATATTAATTAAAATACAAACAAACAAAAAAACCAAACAATAAAATGAATAAGAAAAACAAACACTTCGGTCTCCCAACTTTGCGTCTCTCCATTGCCTCTTTGCTCATCTTAGTGGATTGGGAGCTGCCGTGAATCATGCAGTAGACCCTTTTGTCCAAACAGCTTTACTTGCAAATGTTCGTTGTGTAATGTGTTGTTGGCCAGGTTTAAGGCCTCTGGTTCCTGGTACACCATTAATACTGGACCCTCACTGAAACTCCTCTTAGAAGTCAGTCTGTTGCCCCGAATTGTGGAGATCCTGTGGTTATGGTTCTGCAAGACTGGTTCCTCCATGTACTCCAGCAGGCCAAAGATGGAGTAGATGTTGGGGAGTGCCCACTCAAAGCTCTGGATGTGGGTCTGGGTGGTAGCTGAACTGGTCAGTCTGGGCTGCTGGGAACACCCCACTCAGGTGAGGGGCAGAGCCAGCTCTTCCACAGCCATGGTGAGGGGTGGGGCCAGTTTTCTCAAGTGTGTGTGTGTGTGTGTGTGTGTGTGTGTGTGTGTGTGTGTGTGAGCAGCTCTCCTATGAGGAGCAGGACCAGCTCTTTCATGCTGGGGTCATCTGGTCCATTATCCCAGGGCCATTAATGGGTGAATCCAGGTCAGCAAGGCCCTGGTACTTCAACACATGGTTCAACACATGGTTTGCATGGGCCCCTGTGATAACACAGGCAATGGACATCAACACAGACCCAGCTGCAGCAGAACAGTGGACCCAGACATGGTCCTCAGCAGCAGCTTGGGCCTGGATGTCACTGTGGCCCTGGATGGCAGCACAGGCCTCTCAGATCAGAATGGGCCCAGCAGTAGCATGGTTCCCAGACTCCAGCATGGCCCTAGGTGGCATCCCAGATCCTGGGCAGCTGCATGGCTTTTGATGGTAAGAGGAGCCATGGACCTCAACATAGATCCTGGCTTCACTAGGGCCATGGACCCAGACACGGTCCCTTGGCAGCAGCCCAGGCCTGGAAATCACCTTGGCCCCAGGTGGCAAGCAGGCCTCCCACATCTGTCCATTCCTCCCATACCATATATTGGCTCACCATAATGGTGTCTGACCCACCTGTGCCATAAGGGGGCAGGCCCATGGTTTCTCCTACCTGCACAGGGCAAGTGACCCCAGGGTGGGCAAATTTTAAAAGTGTGCCTCGAATTTGCTTTTTTCTATCTTCTATCAATCCGATGGCATACCTACTTGATAGTTTCACACTGATAGAAATGAAAGAGCCACCAAATGGCTGGATTAAAGAGATTCAAGGGGTTGGAGAGATTGCACAGTGGCTAAGAGCATGTGCCGCTCTTCCTTAGAACCTGAGTTTGGTCTCCAGTACCTATGTCTGTTTACTTACATCTGCATGTAACTTTAGTTCTACAGGATCCAATGCTTTCTTCTGGCTTCTGTGGGTACCTGCATGCGTGTGGTACACACATAAATAAAAAATAAAATATAAAAGAAAAATAAATTCAGGATTCAGAGTTCAAGAGCCTACATGGGCAGAGCTGCATGCGGCATGGTAGTTGAGGCCTGTATTTGGGTATGTGGTGATTCATTAAAAGGGCCTGATCCATTACTGGTTCACGACTTCTCACTGACAGCTCTTTACTCAGCTCATCTTTGGGAATCTGACCCAGCAACAGCCATGGCAATGGTAGGGCAGACCCTAAATGCAAGCTCTGTGTACTTACTGTTCTGAAGGGTGAAGAAGGGCAGAGATGAAGGACTGCTGGGCAGACCTTTCACAGTGTGATGTGCACAGGGAATCTGTGGGCTTCACTTTCTTGCTTATTCTTTTCTGTTATCAGAGGCTGAAAGCTCACTGCCTATAAATGTTTCATATAACCACTCTCTTTTGTATGAATTTGCCCCCTTTAATTGGATCACTCCCATTAGCCTGCAAACATGTTCATTTACTGTCTTCAAGGTAACTGTCAATTTAATCCACTTGTTTTCCTGTTATAGCTACATTTAGTTTTCTCCCAAACTTCTCAAAATATTGTCCTTTAGCTCAGTTGATCATTTCCTCTTCTCTGAATTAAAAAAAAATATACGCGTGCGCGCGCGCGCGCACACACACACACACACACACACACACACAGTGTGTGCGTGCCTGTGGTGGCCAGAAGAGTTCCAGGAGCTCGTGTGCTGCCTGACACAGGTCCTGTGGAAGTGTGGCACACACTGCTCAGTGTCTCGTATCTCTGTAGTCCTGAAATGCTCTCAGATTCTAGCTCAGGTTACCCACTCAAGTCTCCCTCCCACCTCACCAGACACTTCATAATCCAGATTGAGCCTGTGTCACGGCATTCACGGGATACAATCTAGACAATAAGAACCCCAAAGGATCTACTATAGGTAAAATAGTAGAGAACCAGGTTCCTTAAGTGCTGTGTTTATTATTCCAAATTATCCATTATAAGTGCCTCTGGGTTATACTGTGGGTTCTTAAGGCACATGGCTGGGTAAATGCCTGTTTAGTCTTCTCAGGTATTATACTCAGTCCTTGAGTCAAAAGATAAGAAGAATTGCTGCACCTGAAGATCCCGGGAGTCTTCTATTATTCTGCCATTTCCTACTCATTCAGTGGCTGGTCTGGAGATGACAATAATGCCCACTTCCCTTCAGCTGGGTGCTACCAGCTTACGGAATAAAATTCCCTGCTCGTTTTAAGTGACCCTAATGACACATATTTGATGTTAATTTGTTCTGACTCATGGTTGTAGTAGTGGGAACTTTTCTGCTGCAAACTGCCTGCCGAATGTGAATGAGGTGTTGTACTTTTATTAACTTATAGGGTTGTGTCTAACCATGAGGGGAAAGCAACACACCAATTATTCCCTTGTGTGATTTGAAGCAAAGATGAATAGAGCAGAGCTCAGTGGCATGAGTGCCTTGAATCCCTGAATTGGTCTCTGCACATGACATCTGAAAGAAAGTCATAACCCTGTACTCATTAGAGGAGCATAAGATAGCTGGGTGTTAAATCTGCAGCCCACCAGCTTTGTATTAGTGGTGCAGTGTTTATTATCCACGGGTCTGAGCTGGTCTTATTAATTTGGAAGCTTTTCACAGAAAATGAAATGGATTCCATTTCTAGAACTGGCAATTATGAATTCTGTCAGTGCTTTTAGTCACCCAGAGATTTATTTATACATGTCACTCAATGGGGCAATTTGCAGTTCTGGATAGATTGCATGGCTTAATGCAGATTGCTTGTGCCCAAAACCCAAGCTTTCCTCACCTCTTGAAACGGAACAATCACAGGCTTTTGCATCTGCTCTATGTCAAATGAGTCCCAGATGAGAAGAGGAGAGCTGTATGCTTTTGGAGAGACAGATGTGATTGTGAAATGTAACTTTATGAACTCTCATTGTGTTGAGGCTATCGACTGGAGCTTTGGGGGAAGTGAATAAGCTAAACAATCTCTGTTACTGGCAAGCTTGATGGAGCTCCCAC
>CABHPP010125157.1:0-28868 GCA_902168425.1 Peromyscus attwateri | reverse complement strand
AAAAAAAAAAAGAAAATATACATTCTTTTAGGGGTTTGGCTAGAGTGTTTTCCTAAAGCTTAAACACGTGTTAAACACTGTCCCAGATTCTGAGTGACTTCATTGATTGGGTGTTTCGTGCTTCATCCCTTGTTTCTCAGCAAGTACCCATTCCATGATGGGCACTGTCCTGAAAACTTGACCAATATTGGCCTTCTCAAAGCACGTCTTCAGAAAAATGTATCAGTTTTATAGCATTTCTTGAATTAGGGCCTGGGATAGTCTTGAAGACACTGATATACCCCAGATTGTTCTTAAACTTACAATTCTCTTGCTTCACCGTTCCCCCACGCCTACCCCCAAGTGAGGGGATTACAGGTATTCACATCATGCCTGGCGTGAATTTTATATCTTTTTGATGCTACTATTTCTGTAGGTGCCTTGTGGAAATCGTGCATTTAGGAATATTTTCTCAGTACATCACTAAAATTAGTGTTACAAGTCTCTGTGCATTCTGTGTGCCTTGATTATACTAATTTTCTCAGTGTATTCTATCACTGTGCAATTTAAGATAAAAGCAAATACGGTCTTCATTGTTCACCCTTTTATTATTAGCTCTCCCACCTTGAAAAATGCCTTGTTATTCAACATTGCACATTTCTCAACAAGTGATTGAAAGAAAAATAATTTGCCTTAACATTTCAAGAAAATTACTTGTCTATGCAAGGCTTCAAAGAAATTATAATGAAGCAGAAGAGTAAAGAAGAAGAGCTCCTCTTCAGACTCAGAAGTTTCAGGGTCAAATCTTCAAACTCCAAACTCCAACCCCACCTCTTCCTGGCTTTGTGACCTTGAATACATGACTCAATTTTCTAGATCATCTTCAATTACATTGAGGATTAATTAAAATAATGCCTGTGCCTTGGCTTGAATAGAGTTCATTACTTACAAACCTCACGTTGAGACTTGGTACCTAAGGTAAGTGGGCTGAGAGGTGAGGGGGCCTTTACAAGGTATTAGGGGTCGTGAAGGAGTGTGTTGGTTTTCTCATGGAAGTGGGCTAGTTGCAGGGAGGTTGGCCATCTCTCTTCTCGTCTGTGAATGCCCATTTTCCTTACTGTTTTCCCATTATATTATGATACAGAATGTAATCTGTACCATGTACTTGGATTTCCAGAACCAGGAGCCCAAATAAATCTCTTTTCCTTAGTCCTAGATATTCAGTTATCACAGCTGGTTGGGGGGGGGGGGAGAGACGATCACAACTTGTATCCTGTTTAGTCCAGTGTCAACACACAGTAAGCTCTCAGTAAGTGGCTGTAGTATTATTGATGCATGGGAGTGCCGATCACGTGACAGGTAGGAGACCTCACACATGCTCTCTGACATAGTCACCCACGATCGTGTGAACCAAGGATTTCCAGGTTGGACGAGATTTAGAATTAGTTAGGAGATTAATGAGGAATCTCTCTCTCTCTCTCTCTCTCTCTCTCTCTCTCTCTCTCTCTCTCTCTCTCATGGCACAGTGGAAGACCCACCCTGAATGTGAACAGCACTGCCCCATGGGCAAAGGAGAAAGCCAGCAGCATGTGGATACCCCGCTTACTCTGTGTCTCACTTCCCTCTGCTTCTCAGCCCACCATGCTACCCACCGCTCCGCTCTACCACGCTCTCCTCTCCACGGTGAACTGGACCCTCTGGACCATGAGCCGGAACAAACATCTCCTCCCTTAAGTTGTTTCTGTCAAGTGTTTTGGTCACGGTGACACAAAGTGACTAATACATTCATCGTTCTGTTCAAGATGAATCAATTTTGCCTAAAGCTTTTCTTGGCACTTAGAAGAGACCAAGTTCTGTACTTCAGATCTATAAACAGAAGCCAGATAAAAATCACATAGGAAAAATATAGATATGTGGAACCGGGCATGGTGGTGCATGTCTGGAGCCCTACTGCTCTGGAGACCGATGTAAGAGGACCACAAGTTCAAGGCTATTTTGGGTGCACCTTAATTTCCAAGCCAGTCAGAGCTACATAAACAGTGAGACTGTTGTTATGTGTACATATAGGTGTGTGTGTGTGTGTGTGTGTGTGTGAGAGAGAGAGAGAGAGAGAGAGAGAGAGAGAGACAGACAGATAGACAGACAGAGAGAGACAGACAAAGAAAGAGAGAGAGACAGACAGAGACAGAGAAAGACAGACAGACAGAGACAGAGAGAGAGGGAAAGGGAGATTCTCGGTATTTGGAATCCAGGTGTGGATCTGTTTTATCTAAATTTGATTTGGTTTACTCACTACAACCTATTTTTATATATCTTTTCATTCATTCAACAAATATTTATTGAATTCTGGGTACATTACTCGTGTATCCTACCTCCAAAGATTTAGTATAAAAGAGAAATGCATGAAAAGTCCCAAAAAATGGCAGGTCCTAGAAGAAAAGCAGAGGTACAACTCTAGGGGGTCCCAAGAACAGCAGTTACTTCTTACTGGAGAGAGAAGGATCCAGAAAGCTTCAGGGCGGGGGGGGGGGGCTAGTGTATGCTCCATTTAGCTGCAACTTACCTACTCACTTTCTTAAAGGAACAGTACAAGGGTCAGGGAGGAGGGAGAGGAAGTGAAAGCCTCTGGCCATGAGTTGATCCCAGGGAACTGAGAAGTGGACTCTGCTGTGGGATAATGCTTTTGTACACTGGTTTAATAAAACGCTAATTGGCCAGTAGCCAGGCAGGAAGTATAGGCAGGATAAGCAGATAAGGAGAATTCTGGGAAGAGGAAGACTGAGTCAGGAGACACCAGCCTGCTGTCTAGGGAGCAGCATGTAATGGCACACAGGTAAAGCCACGGAAAACATGGCAACATATAGATGAACAGAAATGGGCTGAGTTTAAGTGTAAGAGCTAGTCAGTAGTAAGCTTGAGCTAATGGCCAAGCAGTTTTAATTAATATAAGCCTCTGTGTGTTTACTTGGGGGACACGAGTGGGAGAGATTTGTCCCGACCGCCAGCAGGTCAGGACACAGAAAAATTTCCAGCTACAGGACTCCGGGACATTGATGCACTTTAGATCCTTTTTAAAATTTAACATTGTAAATGTTTCAAATAGTCATGACAATTTATGTTAAACTACATGTACACAACCTATAACACAAGTAGGCAGAGAGGCCATCAGTGACCAGGAGATGAACTGAATCCTCCCCTCAGCCTTTCCACTCATAGACACCTACTCATCAAGAGACTTGAAGGATGATGGTAGATGATGGCAGAGCCATAGGACCCTAGAGCTCCTCTAGGGGCAGTGCCAGCTCTGGCAAAGTCTGAATGTATCTGTGGGTTTGACAGACAACTGAACTCAGTGCAATCAGTTGAGTCCCAAGGTCTGGGAGATGTGTAGACTTGAGTTATGGAGGGAGCAGCGTCCTCTCACTCCCACGCCTTATAGAAGGAAACACATGGTGTCGATATTTGTGGCTGAAACAAAGCCTTCGATGATGCATTGACCCAAGACTTCTCAGTGGCTTTATGCAGCAAGCCCTCCCACAGAATATTCCACAGTGTATAGTGATCTCTGTTAATTATACAGTATTACCTCGGTACATTTATGTGTGTCACCTAACTCAGAGCTTCCCAAGCACTTCAGGGAAAGAAAAATGTGGGAGGAGCAAGCTCCAGCAGCTGGCAACATCCCCTAAGTCTGGGCAGATTCACAAGCCGTGGCCTGTGGTGGACGGCTGCAGATAATTTTTGTATTCTTAGAAGGAGGAAGTAAGTCTCTCAGAAATTCTTCCTGGATGTTTTCTCAAGCTCAGGATGTTTTGAGGAGGCAGTACCATCCTAAGATAAAACCCAAATTAAAGTTACAGCAGGGCCAGACAGCGGTGGCACATGCCTTTAATCCCAGCACTCGAGAGGCAGAGGCAGGAGGATCTCTGTGAGTTCGAGGCCAGCCTGGTCTACAGAGTGAGTTCCAGGACAGGCACCAGAAACTACACAGAAAAACCCTGTCAAAAAAAAAAAAAAAAAAAAAAATTACAGTAGGTAAAATTAGAGTGTCACATGCTACTTTAATTCGGTGCCACCATATTTTAGTGGCGTCTCATTTGAGAGTGCATAATTATTTTCAAATTATCATGTATCACTTCACAGTTAAGCTTGATTATGAGTTAAAACTTCCAGGGAGATTGGAATTCTACATGAAAACAAGATTTTAATTCCTACTTATTAGCCTCTCTGATTCTTTTGTTTCCTGGATCTTCAGATCAACTCTTCCCCAGATTATCCTCTTAGGGCAGTGGGAAAACCTAACCAGAAGAGACCAGTGTTGTTTTACGTGGCATGTTTTCAAGAGACACTATTTGTCTATATCCAAACTCTAACTAGTATTCAGTAGGAATGTATTTTTCCAAGAACATCTCAAAAATATTTCCTTAGAGAAATATAATTCACCCTACTTCTGACCTCTTGATTATAACCAATGCATGTATGTGCACACATATGTGTGCATGTGTGTTTTCCATACTTTACTTACTAACAAAGTATCTATTTTCAGTTCTGACAGCTTTAATGCTTCTGATGACCTTCATTCTAAAGAGAACTAGCAGTTTTGTTTACATATGTAGTCAGTATGAAACATGTCCAATTTTATGTGTGCTGACCCCATTTAATCTCTGTAGTTTCTTTGATAAAATCCATCCTTTTATGGGGTCAAGCATCTTTCAGATCCTAGGTCACGGGTCATTTCCATGGGAGAAATCAAAAGACATTATAGAGGTTGTGAAGCCTGGTTTTCTTCAAAGGAACCATCCACGAGGGCCAATCATACCACATTCAGGGCTTCTAACTCCCACCAGCTGTGTGAGTGCTTGATTGGCATTTATCTAATTCATGAGGCTATAAAACATCTATGAAGCTAGGGTTCCAGGCTGGGCTACTTACCACTATATTCTCGGTGACTGGAACAAAGAAAACACCCAGCAAATATTTGTAGAAATAGTAAATCAAGCAAATATATTTACATGCACGAAGAAATGAGTAATTTAAAGGAATTTCTCCAAGAGGTTTCAGCAACAACACTGTAGGGCTGCACTGCATAATACAGTGTCTCCTACCTCAGAGGCTGTTGAAACTTAGCCTTAGGCTAATTAAGACGACACTTCAGCTTTTCAGTTGCACTACCCACATTTAAGATGCCTACTAGTCATACATGGCTTAGCCATACTTGATAGTGCGGATTAGAGAGTATCTTTATCATTGTAGACATTTCTATTGGACAGCACAGTTCAAGGCATTCTAAAACTCTACCCTAAAAGGATATTATTTTTACATGATCAGATTGTTATCGTTGCTTTCATTTTAAATATTAACTGTGTGACTTAGACATTTTCAAAAAACTGTTTCTCACTCATTGTTTGAACTTAGTCCAGACATTTATTTCTCCAAAATATCCGATCAACAATTTGGCTACTTTGGTTCATGAAGGTCTAAGGGCCTATTCTGTCTACTTCCCTAAGCACTCAGAGGAATTCTTGAAATTGAAAGTACCCCCTCCCCTAGTCTTCCAAGGCCGATACACTCCAGTTCCTCCTCCAGGTCACAATCAGTTAGGGCAGAGTTGCATGTAACAGGTGGTAGGGAGGGCCTGGATACTCCTGTGAGGGTCTCATGACCCTGCCCACCCTTCTGTGAGGGGACACAAACAATCAACAAGCTTAACGGGTCTGATCTTTTGCAAATGGGTACAACTAAAGCCTCAAGATAATGGGATTTGGCTCAGATTTGGTCCTGAAAAATTGTCCTCTGACTTCATATACAGTGGTATGTATACACACATATACACACACACACATACACACACACAAATAAATAAATGTAAAAAATTAAGGCAATGATTTTAGTTAAACTTAATCTTCAAATTATAAGCAGATATTTTGTTTTTTGAGATCAAAGTTTCGAAGTTTAAGAAAATAAAATTGTAAATTTATACTTAACTAAAAGTAATCATCTTATTGAAATATCAAGCAAGCAACACCCCCCCCACCTCACTCCCCCCTTGGCCCCAGCCCCTTGTGCTGGAGATCCAACCTAGGGCTTTGTGTGTGCTAGCCATGTGCTCAATCATCAAGCTGTTCCCTGATCCCTAGCAAACTTTCTTTAGTACTATAACCATTCAGAGACCCATAAGAGAATACTGAAGATGTGAGGAATCTGTACTTAGTGCCCAGATTCCGGTACACACCCAGGAACAGCACACCAGGAGACACCTGCCAGTGCCAGACCCACAGTCCCATGTTGCTTTCAGCAGGCATGAATCTACTCCCGTTTACCTCCATAGCACCACAGAAAAAGAAGATTCTATCAAATACATTCATTTTAAATGATATGCTGCAAATTTTGCCAGTTTTATTATAAAATGCCAAATCCAGCTTTTGAACAAGTCATTTTATTGCACTTTCTGGTTTCAGTTAAGTTAAACATTGAACACAGCACTACCTTAATTATTTACACTGAGATAAGTGTTGCTCTGGCACCTAGGCTGGCCTTGGATTTGCCACCTCGTCTTGGCTTCCTGAAGCTGGGGCTGCAGGTGAACCACCACACCCAGCTCTAACTGCGTTATTGTTGACTAGCAACCTTCACATGCTAAGAGTGATTACCACCATATCAAAACACCATCACTCATCATTTTCTGGTGTCATCAACCCTTCAAATCATACATCGTCCAAACTATAGCAAAGCAAATGTTTCCCTGACAGCACACTTTACAACCTTGCGCTCTACAGTGTGAAAAGCACACTGCTCGACCACTGGAAGTGTGTTTGCAGGGATTCCACCTGTGCCTGCTTAGGGGCAAGTCTTTGATTTTTCTGTGTGTAATCACCCTTCATGTCTCAGGATTTTTCTCTTGCAAAATAGATGTCACATCTGACAAAGATAAGATTGTGTCATTTGCCCACTTAGCCTTGTGAACACTTCAGGCCTTGCTTCACAGAGGATAAAGCTAGGAGCAAGTTTATCTGCAATGGACTTTGGGTAAGGGCTGGGAGAGCAGAGGCCAGATAAGCACAAAAGGAGAGAACTGCAAGTCCGTACTCCTTGTCCACAGTCCGTGATTTCCATGTGGCTATCAGGACCAGCCCACCTTTCTCCTTTGTCCTCCTAGAGACCGGGCTTACAGACCCATCTGCCTTCTAGAATGTGGCAGGTAATGATGAATGCAGCAAGGCTGGGGACAGATACTACGGAAAGATGAGTGGAGACTGTGGGAGGTGCCATCTGAAACCATTTACTACTTTAGAAAGTATTGAACTGCACAGGCCCACTGAGTTTGAGTTGAAAATTTGGGGTTTTGCTTCAGGAGACAGTTTGAATTTAAGGCAGGGATGTGTACTCTCTCTGCTTCAATTTCATTCTTTTCATGGGACTGGTGATGTACCTAGTCCATAGGCTGTAAAGAGCATCAAACTGTTGATGCCTAAAGAGATGCAGTACATACCATCTAGAAAATAATATGTAAAAACTCTCCATTACACTTTCCCCATCGTCCTGCACACTGGCCACACAGCAAAGATGCTGAGAAACTTGGTGATGGTGCTCAGTGAGAGAGTCCACAGGAAGGGCTGAGACACAGAGGAAGTCTGTCTTGATGAACGGCGTCTGTCGGGTGCTCATTGTGTGTCACTGTATAAAGCGCCTTCTTTACATGGATTAAACCTCACTTGACTTTTCACAGCACCACTTAGGAAACACTGATAACTGTTTGAAAATTACTCATAGTGATTGTTGTTTTCCTTCATCAGTTTAGTTGAGCGAGACCGTAGGGTCTCCAGAATCTTCGTCTTGTATGATTCTGGGTTTGATTTAACCAAGGTAGAATTTGCATGAGATGTGAAAGGCAGTGGGGAAGTTCAATCACTGCTTTCTGAAGATCACCTGGTTAAATACAGTATTGGGCAGACAGACAGAGGGACCAGCAGGTTCTGCCTGTCTGCTTCCCTTGTTCCACACCCTGATATAGTTTTGAGACCTCAGGTCCCACTGATCAAAAACAGCATCACATAATGCTTGCATGTGAAACCCTGCACTAATTCTCCACCAGCTCCCTATCTGCAGTCCCATTCACTAGTTGGACATGTCTGCCTTCTCCAGAAGCTAACGGGCGCCTCACTCCATCACACAGCACCCTCTTTAGACATTCACTCCCAGTGTCTTCCCGTCTGAACTTGATCTAAACACACAGTAATGGCATCACATAAAGGTAAGTAGCTTAGCTGGCAAGGAAAGCCAGAATTGGAAGCCTTAATCTACTTTTCGGAGCATATGCTGTTAATAACCACTGTGCAGTTTCGCCTTGAGAGAATCGAGGAAGAATGAGACAGGGAAGAAAGAGAGGTCAGGCTTGAAGACTGCGACAAAAGATGGAGAAAATAGGAGACAAAAAGGCCAAGGGAGCGAGAAGGACGCAGGGAGGAAGCCTGGGAACAAGATGATCAGCAATGGAAGAGAAGAGAAGGAAGGAGGAGCCAAAGCCAAAGGGAGGTGGGGCACCCCACCGCCAGTCAGCTGGCAAAGGGAGGTGGGGCACCCCACCGCCAGTCAGCTGGCAAAAGGAACCAGTCAGCTGGTTCAGTCACTGCTGCCTTTTTAGCCCCGAGGGGAAATTTTAGGCATGGCTAATATTTGCCCGAGGCCCCAGAATTCTAGTGCCCAGTCTCTGAGAAGTGGGAGCCTTTTAGTTTTATTCTTCTGTTAGAAGCTTTTAATTTTCGTAAGTTTGGTTTTGCTGCTTCAGACAGAGGATCTAATTTCTCTAGTTATTCGCTCTGTTTGAAGCCATTATTAATCTGGTTTTCATAGTTTTGCATAAGTCCGTGATAAAATGCTTGTACGGCAGCAACCTTTACTATGTGTTTTATCTGAGTTGAGAAATCAAATATTTCTGTGCAATAGGACAATGACTAATAATTTAATTGTAGTTCACCACACTGAAGCGATTAGCAACTTAACTATGTAATGTTCAACATGATGGATGTGGCAAATTTTGCACATAATTCCAAAATAGAAGTGTAAAATATCATTTCTTCATGTGACTGCTTGGTTTACCCGAGATATTTACTATGTATAATATTACGGCTGCCAAGGAAACACAGAAATGAAAAACAAGCTAAAAATCCTGTTGAGTTTTATTTTCTACTTTGAGGCAGCTAAGGCTCTAAAAATATCCCATGCAGGGTACAGAAAGTGCTCTTCAAATGTCCTAGTGTGCACGGAGGCTGAAGGACTCTCAGGACAAAACGCCTCACCCACACCATCATCCCACGTGATTGTCCTTGCACCGCTCCCCACTCGGTCTTAAGAGCTGGTCAGCATGCTTTTGGCAAGCATGCCAGGAGAGCAGGTTTGGTGAGGAGACAGCGATAGATGTGATCATCAAGCCCCGAGCCACCGTGTCCCTGCTGAAGTCTTGGTCTCCGTGAAGCTCTGATTCTACAGTTTCTTGTCCAGGCGTCAGGTTGGAAAGGGATGAAGGGGCACCCAACTTGCTTTTACACGTTATCACCTTCTTTCTGTCTCAAGATGGAGCTGAGACAAATGCTTGTTTCAATACATTGTTTGATATGCACTTATTTGGAAAGGTTGCTTCTCCTATAGATGCATTTCCCTAGACTGCAGTGAGTTTTGCCTCTTAAAGGCTAGCACATTCCTGGTATGGAATCAGAAGGCAAAAAAAAAAAAACTGTATTTATTATTATTATAAGTACTACACATAGTTACTAATTATACTGTAGTTACGTTATAACAAATAATTGATAATTACTTATCATCGTGACTAAGAAGAGACAGTGTTAGGTTCAAGAGGCCTTGGATGGAGCCCATCCATTGCAGCCATCATCACATGTAACTGAGCACAGGCGATGAGCACTTATGACTGAGCACATGTAACAATAGAATACATGAAACAATTGAGCACATGTGATTGAGTACATAGCAATCAGCACATGCAGTAACTAAGCACATGTGACTGAGTCCCTGCAATGAGCCTAAGTAACATTGGAGCACACATAACGAGCACATGTAGTAACTGAGAGCATTCAGCCTTTGTCTCACACCTCTTTGCACACGCTTCTCACAGTCCCTTCCCTACCCGTCTTCAGTCCTCCAGATTCTGGTTCCCTGGTTATTGTCCTGTGTGTCACCTCAATCAGGACCTGGTTCCCAGTTCCAGAGCTTGTGTCTCCCACACTTGGAGAGCAGCGTCTTATTAGTTGTGCCTGGAGTCAGTCAAGACTCCTCACGACCTGCCCCAGAGGAGAGAAGGCTGCTCAAGCTGTGGATGAATCCCAGAAACAGTTCAGCCGACGGGAAACTCAGCACCATTCGCTGCTTCTCTTGCAAGGAAGCAGTGGGAGTGGGAGTGGCCTGGAAGTATTATGTTGGTTCAGTTCTGCCCGTATCAGGAGTCTGGACATTCACGCTGCCTTGGATTATTCCCTACGGAGCATTTCTTAACGGAATCCGCCTTCTCATTACCAGCTGAGGTCTTGGTTCTTGAGAGAAGTTCTGATTAGGGAGTATATTCATGTAGGAGGGCCCTAGTAACAAACAGCTGTTCTCCATTCCCATCTGGACCACCAACATTGTCGCTGAGCTCTCTTCCTTTGCCTCCTTGTAAAGTGGCAGCTTCGGTCTCCACTTTGCCCAAACAATGTGATTCTTCCATTTGTCCCAGTGCAGCCAAGAGTTGGAGGCAAACGACTGAGATGGACTTTCTCTTCAACAGACAACAGGTACACTGGTGCACTAATAGACAGCTCCTAGTTGATGAAAAGGCCAAAGAACCAGGTTCAAGAAATTGAGCCAGAGAGGCTCCGGGCCGGCTTAGGGGTTCTGAGTACTTGTTGCTCTTGAAGGTGGTCCTGGTTTCCTCCCCAACATCCACAGAGCAGCTCACAGACATCTGCTCCTCCTCTTCTAGTCACCTTCCTCCCTGGGCACCAGAAATGTGCATGGTACACAGACAGACACGAAGGCAAAACATTCATATACACAAAACAATACATATTTTAAAACCAAAAGAAAGGAAGAGATGAGCCAGAGAGCTGAGCATGCACAACTGTAATCCTAGCACTTGGGAGGCAGGAGAACGGTGAATCCAAAGTCAGACTGGGCCACGAGGGGGGGGGGGGGAGATAGAAAGAAGGGATGGGAATGGAAGGAAGGAAGAAGGGAAGGAGCAAAGGAAGGAAGGAGAAAAGAGCAAGGAAAAGAAAAATAAAGAAATAAACCAGAACCAAGGAAGGCCAAGAGATTGGAACAGCCAAACATGCCTAGGTTTTCTGGATGACCATTGTTGATATTTTCTGTATTTCACAGGACATAAATACCACTTCGGGGAACCCCTGGACTGTAGTTAGGTTTCTTTTGGGACCTCCAGCTCCCCAGTAATGACATGGGGACTTATGATTAACTATGAAAGCTTGGCCTTTAGCTTAGGCTTGTTCCCAACTAGCTCTTATAACCTAAATTAACCTGTTTGTATTAATCTACATTCTGCTATGTGGCTCTTTACCTCTCCTCCATTCTGTATGTCCGACTCCCTCCATGTCTCTCTGGCATCTCCTTCCACACCAGATTCTAACCCTGAGTTCCTCTCTCTCTCCCTGGAAGTCCCTAGAAGTCTCTCCTGCCTAGCTATTGGCCATTCAGCTCTTTATTAAACCAATCAGATGCCTTAGGCAAGTGAGGCAAAACACAGGCACATCTTCACATGGCGTAAACAAATATCGCACAATATTGGACACTCATGTCACTAACCTGAGTGCTGCTGCCATAAACCCTTCTATCAAAACAAACTGTTTTTTGGCTTTGCTTCTATAGTAGATCACATGGACACTTCCTTATTCCTGGAATATGGAAACTGGCCTAGCATTTCATTGGTAGGAAGTGGGTCCTACATCCATGGATTAATGGAGCTTCCCAAAACCAAAAAGGGTTCCAATATTGATACTAAAATCAAAAATCACTATGTCACTCTAATCATATATGAAATCTCCTACTTTGGCACAATACCTGATCTCAAAGAATTACAAACTTCACTTCCACATTGTAAACTAGGTTTCAACATTATACACTCATGAGGCTCAAACTGCACCCATCCTGGTGTTCAGAGTTAACTGTGCGATCTGAATACTAAAGCCTCGAATTACTTGTATCCAATAGGTATCCCAAGTCAAGCTAATTTTAATAACTATTTTCTTGCTTGTCAGGTCAGCTCTGCTCCTGACGCATGCTTTCCTTATATTAAGGCATCTGTACAGTTAGGGTTGACACATAATAACATTTATTAAAGACTCACCTCATGGAGCCACATATTTTCGTTAATCTCATCCTTATTGGAAACTGAAGCCCAGTATGGTAAAGTGACTCACCCAGAAAACTAGTAAAGCCAAAATGTAAGTTTATTCTGATCTCTCAGGCTGTGTTTCCCCCACTTCACCCTGCTGCCTCACACAGAAAACTGAGCCTTCTATAGATAGGTAAGTATTTCACGGGCAAAGGCACCACAAACACAGGTAGATCTAAAATTATGCCTGCTAATTTTGACTCAGATGCTACATGCACACTTATTGTCTCTTGCTTAGTGATTCACTTTCTCTACATGCTTAACAAAGAAGGAAGCAGACGCAGAGAGCGAGAACAGAAGAGCGGCAAAATGGGTCTTGATGCCAAGTCAAGATTAACTCGAGCAGGAAGGAGACGTTTAAAAAGGGAAATTTTATTTCTGATATGCTTGTTTGAAGTCACTCACACGTCCACAGCACTTTACAAATTGTAGAAGACATCAGGAATCTGCCCTTAGAAAAGCTGGCTCCCACAATGATTGGCTTGCATTTCTTTCCTCACTATTCAGCAGTAATCCATGGATGCTGCCATGCCTGATTTAATTATTCATTGCCGGTGCCTGACAAAAAGTTCAAGACTAACAATCTAATAATTTAGAAAAGGAAACCACGGGGAAACAAAGGCCAATTACTATCACGTCAGCACCGGTGGGAACGGGGACAGAGGTCAGTCCAATCCAGATTCCTTCGGGTTTGTTTTTATGTGTGGAGTTGGTTGGTGACAAGTCCTCAACACATGGCCCAGGATGGTCTCAAACTGATGATCCTCCTGCCTCAGTCTCCTGAGTGCTAGGTTACAGGGTATGCCAATACACCTGGCTTTTTACTCTGTAACCAATTTCTTTAATAGGACAGGAGTCTCTTCTCTAAAATTATCAAATGGTGCTTTAAAGAAAGTAGATTCAAATTTGGCTAACAGCCCCTGAACATTTACTACATGTTAGGCACTTTCATGTACAAAACCTTATTTAAAACATATTGTTTTCCTCACTTACATAAAGTAGACATGTAAATGCTTTGCCCAAGGTTATATAGCCGTAAGTGACAAAATTGGAAGCTATTTTAGTATATTTATATTTGCTATAACAAAATACTTGAAGTTGGGTCATTTATAAAGTCATATTAGCTTGCTGTTTGGGAAGATGAAAGTCCAAGATCATCATTTTATCTTCTGTTGAGGACCCTTTGGGTCAAAATCATCACACGTTGAAGAAGCAAGAAAGGAAAGAGCTGAGTGAGGAGAGGGTAAGAAAGCGTTATAACCATCCATACTCACGTGAAAGGATGCCATGAATCCCTTCAGAGAGTCGACCCTCAAAGACTCAACTTCTTCCTGTGAAGCCCCAGCTCCTCTCAGCATCTCCATATCAGCCCAAACTCCAGTAGCAGAAGCCAAATTTGGGGTCAAAACTCAGCACTCATTCCTCCCCCTTTCCTCTGCTCCTGCACGGTCTGCCACCCAATAATGCACCGTGTTTCAGGAGAATCTATGACACACCATTTTTAACTGCCCCGACCTGCAAGGCTTCAACGGGTTCTCGACCACCCTAGGGACGGAATGATTAGGGACAGGAGACACAAAGGAAATACACCAAGTCAAGATTTCTGATCAAGGTGCAACTTTATTTTTCTCCAGGAGGGTTTATATAGTTCCTGCAGGGTGGGGGGAGCAAGAGGCTGTTATCTGCATAAGGTGGGGCAAACTAGCAGGATGTTTACAGGGTGAAAGGGTCAAGGGCTCTACTCAATGTCCTGTAGCTAGGCAGCCTGACTGTAAGATGATCTAGTTCCCTGTCTTATGGGGGTCTGTACTTTTCCACTAACTAGAGGTTCTGTCCTTGTCCCTGACATTTAACATCTCTGAAATACAGACGAGTTTTTATAAATAACAGACTCTTAAATTACATAACATTTGGTAATGGTTTCTCAAACAAATTTTCAAGTCACCATCCTTGTTCCAGATCTCATCACCTCTGGTCAGGAACTAGTGCAGAGTCTTCTACTCCGCTGGTAGTATCAAGTGAGTCTTAGACAACTCGAGACATTTGAAGAAGAATATGACAATATCTGATTTTCAGAAGTCTGTATTTTCCTTAGCTTACTTTGACTGACAGCTTAATTTATAGTAATTAGATTATTTCTTCTTAATCCCAGACTTAGGTAACAGAGACAAAGTGGCGGTTTTGACTGGCAGTTGGATGGATAACAATTAAGAAGTTGAAGCCATTTGAGAAGGCAGTGGGGTACTTTAGAAGAAAATTTAAAGATGTCTCTGAGAAAGGTAAATCAAGAAGGCACAGTGTTACAGAGAAGAGTTTAAAATGGGAATAAATATTTTAGGAAGAAAGTAAATTAACATACCCCAAACAGATGACCATACATTGAAAAGATTATTCCTGGGACCGTTGCTAGCAGAAGGTGATTCTAAAAGCCAAAGGAAACTCTTTGTCTTAGGGTTTCTATTGCTGTGAAGAGACACCATGACCAAGGCAACTCTTATAAGGAAAACATTTAATTGGGATGGCTCCTTTACAGTTCAGAAGTTCAGTCCATTATCATCATGGTGGGGAGCATGGCAGTGTGCAGGCAGACGTGGTGCTGGAGCTGAGAGTGCTACATCTTATAGGCAACAGGAAGTCAACTGAGACACTGGGCAGTATCCTGAGCATAGGAAACCTCAAGACCCACACCACGGTGACACACTTCCTCCATCAAGGCCATACCTCCTATAATGCCACTCCTATGAGATAATAGGGGCCAATTACATTCAAACTACCATACTCTTACTTCACATTTATAGTTAACCAATGCCCAAGGGAAGTGAAATACTTTGTACTTTATGCTTTGACATCAAAACAGTCTTAACTTACTGATTATTCCACTGCTCTAAAGCAATCATTGCCTTTGTGAATACTGTTACCCAGGTGCTCTCACAGTTGAGTGGCTCCTGCTGAAGCTGAATCTAACAGACTAGCCTATGATCTTGACCATGGGTTTCTCTGTCTTATTTAGCTCGACAAAAAACTTTGACTCAACTCAGAAGCCACTGGTCAATTTTCCAATTAAGACCAAAACATCTGTTTAATCAATTTTATGCTTAGCAGTATACAGAGAAATGATTGTCTCTTCCTGACCTGGACAGTCTGCAGCTTAGTTTACTGGACGAGGTGATGTGGTACATACCACATGGACAGGCCTTGTCTCACTGGGCTCCAATCTACAGCTCTTGTCAAGTGGAAGAGGCCTCCAATTTCCGTAAGCATCAGTAGCCATGCTTTATATTTCATGCCCAACCCCATGATTACTATTAATGGGTCTGTGTAGAGAGTATCCCTGACCCAAAGAAGCAAATTTTAAGTTCTTTTAAATCTTTGAAGCAATCTGGGTCAAGAGCACTTTTAGTGGATGTTCAAAATGGTCTAATTAGGTTCTGTCTCTTTACAAGGATGTCGAAGTATAAGGATACAGAATTGCAGTGAAAGTCACCTAGCAACTGGTAGTGGGAGCTGATGCAGCAAACCCAACTGAGAGACTGGGAGAGAGGGGCTAAGTCACTCTAGCATGGAGCAATAGATTTGGACCGACGGACAGCAAGGAATCTGAAGAATCTTCCAGTTCTGCTTTCTGAGACAGTCAGCTACCCCTGAGACTCTTATTGCTTGGATTGTCTCAGTTTTCCTCAGCTACAATGTTATTAGCCAGAAAAGGCTAATATTTACAGTGAAAAAAATTCTTTTTTTCTTCCATCCTTCCTTCTTGTTTCTGTGTGTGTGTGTGTGTGTGTGTGTGTGTGTGTGTGTGTATCCCACCTTGTCTTTCTCCCTTTCTCTTTCTCTCTTAATCTGTTTCAGGCCTGGCAGATGTTCAGGGCATTCCTTTGTCCAGTGACAGATGGAGGCAGATACAGAGATCCACAGCCAGGCACCAGGCTGAGTTCCGGGAATCCAATTGATGAGAGAGAGGAGAGATACTGCAGGTGAGGGATGTCGAGATCATGATGGGAGGATGTGCAGAGATGACGGACCACACTAGTGGAAGCCCATGAACTGTGGACTGGTGGCTGTAGAGCCCCTATGGGACTGGACTAGGCCCTCTGGACACGGAAGACAGTTGTTTGGCTGGAACTGTTTGGGGGGCACCCAGGCAGGGGGATTGGGAATCTGTCCCTGGTGCATGGGCAGGCTTCTGGGAATCCAGTGCCTGTGGTGTGACACCTTGCACAGCCTTGGTGCAGGGGGAAGGGGCTTGGACCTGCCTAGGCTCAGTGTGCTGGGCTCTGCTGACTCCCCATGGGAGACCTCAATTTGGGGGATGTGGGGATGCGGGGTGGCTTGGGAAAGAGGGCTGGGGGTGGGAGGAGGGAGGAGGGGGAGTCTGTGGATAGCATGAGGAATGAGTAGAAAATTTCTTAATAAAGAAAAAAATTTTAAAAATAAATAAATAAAACAAAAAAACCAAACCAAAACAAAAAAAAAAAACTTATCACAAGCTTTTAAATACTTCCTCCTACTTGTAACGGAGGCTACCACATGGCCCACTTAACCTCAAGAGAGTAAAGTTGGCTGGAGAGATGATTCAATAGTTAAAAGCAATTGCTGCTCTTGCAGAGGATCCAGATTCAATTCCCAGCACCCACATGGCAGCCCATAACTGTTTGCAACTCCAGTTTCAAAGGATATGATGTCCTCTTCTGGCCTCCAAGGGCACACTGCATGCACGTGGTGTAAGAACATGTAGGCAAAATATCCATGCACATTAAATAAAAATAAATAAAATAAATAAAGGTGTGCAGTGATAGTGCACACCTTTAAATCATAGCATTTGGAGACAGAGGCAGTTAGATGTCTGTGAGTTCGAGTCCAGTCTTGTCTCTAGAGCAAGTTCCAGCACAGCCAAGGCTATGCAGAGACCCTCAAGAGGGATGGGGGTGGGGGGGGTGGGGGTGGTGGGGGTGGTGGGGGTGGTGGTGGTGGTGGTGGTGGTGATTTTTTTCAAATATTGAGAGGGAGAAAACTGGAAATATGAATGAATTGGTACCCAGCTTTAAAGTACCTTGCTATTAAGGTACTTTTTAGCCCCTCCCCTACCTCACTGAAACCCATCAGGCAATATTACATTCATGTCTGCATTCACCTTTGATTCACTCTCAGACACACCTAGCCACACCCCTTGCCACTGGCATATTTGATGTCTCGTAAATGAATAACAAAGCCTGTAGCGAGCCAGGACTTGCATGGTTGAGTAGATGCCTTTAGTCACTTGTTTTCCCTTCTAAAATAAGCACAGTAGCCGAGAAGGATGGATTTGGGCATGTGAGGAGAAAACAGATAGGGAGAGCTAATGCGGTCGTCTCAGCACGACTGAACGACTGTCATGTAGTTCCTCGCAAGCTCTTACGAAGAAGAATTCAATCTAAAAAGGAACAGGAGAGAAGGAGAATAAAACTTTACTAAATATCTGCTAGTCACCATCACTTTATACAGTGTTGCCTCATTTATTAACTACCTAGCAATACCTATGGGCTAGAGGATCCTAGTAAACTAAAGCATGAAGAGTTATTTCCCCAAATCCCACAACTAGTAGACAATGCTGTGAGAATTTAATCGAGGCTTCTAAGTCCAGACCTTCGAATCCATACTTCTTACAATTTTATGAAGCATGAAAAGCAGCAAACCTAAAATATATCTGAGGGAAGATAATCTCGATTTTATGGGGCTATTCCAAAAAGAAATATGGTCCAGGAAGGACTGAACTGATTTTAGGAATGCCTCCTCCCCTCCACCATGACTTTCAAAGATGGCGATTTCTCTTACTTTTATTTATACACTTGTTTATTCAGGATTTAATTAGGATAAAAAGCAAATGAAGATAAAAAGATAAGGCTGAAATCCTGTTCTGGAGTTGCTGACTATTTTTAGGCATAGATACTTGAGTAAACAGGTAATTATGGGATAGCAGCATGGAGATGGGATGGAAATAAGCAAGTGGTGTAGACAGCAAGTGTTGCTATGTACTGTCCCGGTGTGCAGACTCAGCTGCAAATCTGTGTGCATGAGGCTTGCTTTCAGGATCAATACCTGTAGGGTGAAGGAAAGAAACTGAACCTAAATGGGGCAGAAAGATAAGTTGCGTTGTAACCAATTACAATAAACACCTCAACCCTTCATGGGAGAATTATAGAGCTTGGATAGTCTGTGGGCCTGTCATGGATGGGGCAACATGATCAGGCTCTTTAGCAACTGGTCATTGCATTGGGCTGCTCCAAGAAAGCATGACCTTGAGTAGTCATGACCTTCAGCTCTCTTCAACAAGGGCAATTTCCAGAATAAATGTAGCTAAAGTCAGGTGCTAACATGCTCAGCAGTTAAGGGAAGAAGGGCATCAGGTAGGGATTATTAGATGAGGATGAATCTGAAGGAAGAGAAGCAGACTTGGTAAGAGACCACGACAGTGATCCTGGAATGAAGAAACAGTCCAATACTCAAACTGACAAGTAGCACCACGTGTATTAAGTAGAAAAACTGAAAACACTAAAGAAAAAGGAAATCAATTGAACGTTATGGGTATGGCAATTCTGGAGGGAAAGAGGTTAAGTCTTGTTTTTAACATATGGTCTTTGGAACATTCATGCAGAGATCTCTAGTTACAGATGTTAGTCTGTTGTCAGAGCTCAGAAAATCAATCTGGGCTGGACATGGAGTCAGAGTCAACCCAGATGTAGAAGAGTGAAGGCAAGGCAGTGGATAACATCAACAAGAAATAATGAAGGGAGAGAGACACTAATGAGCTCTGAAGATGTCTTCAAATAAGCCAGCGACAAGGACAAACGCTGTGTGGTGATTCTGCTGCATAAGGAGTCTACGGTTGTGGGATTCATAGACACAGAACATAAAGCAGTAGTTGCCAAGGATCAGGAGGAGAGAATTAGTGTTTAATAGATGCCATTTCCATTTGGGAACCTGAAAAAGTTCTGGAGACTTACTGACAAGTTTTGTGTGATATACACTTGTATTGTATACTTTACTATAATAAAAAAAAGAGAAAGAGAACAAAAAGATGGTGTGGAAAAGGAAGGGCAATGTCTCCCTCTTTCAAGAAGCTCCAATGAGACGGGAGAAGTAGAGTAACAGCCAAAGAAGGAAGTTGGATGGAGAGCGCATTTCAGGAGACCCTCGGAGGGACCAGTGACATTGCAAGGCGGGACACACCGCTGCTAGCTGAGCACAGGCAATGATGGTGAGAGGGACATGTTGAGGGCTGCTTCTGAACCTCACTGCGTGAACCCTGAGGGAGGCAGGATGACAGAGCAGAAGCATGGATGGCGAACATATGGCCGGCAGAAGGTCTTGCTCTGCCTGACTCTAGTTCATTGTGACCATTTAGAACAGACAGTCGTGGTCCACACAACTGCCTACAGACTGAATTAGTCAACCATGCAAAATTAGTACAACAAGCACACTGAGTAAATGCAATGATAATATTTTGATATGTCAATCTTTGTCTTCCAATTACATTAGATGGTGCTTATGTAAGGAAGGGAAAATCATTTGTGAAGATCAAGCCAGTCAACTTTTTAGCACGGAAGGGGGAGGGGTTTACAAGCCCCACCCCTAACCAAGGAGTTTGGACAGTTGATGACTGCTGGAGGAGAGACACTCAGTTTTTTTGTTTTTTTAAGGGTATAGTATGGTCAACTACACCCCAGTGGATGGCCCTGTATCCAGGAGTACATGGGTAGTACAAATTTGACTCAAGTGAGTCATGAAGAATAAAAACAAAATACAAAGTTGGGGTGGTATGGAGGAGAGGATTCTAGGAAGGTCTGGGGGAAATGGAGAACAAATATGATCAAAACAGTGCATGAAATTCTCAAAGAAGTAATAAAAATATTTTTAAATATTTGTGAACTTTGAAGATTACTATCAAGTTTCAAGAAAAGACGATTGTCTAAATATTTTATTCTTGCCAGGCGGTGGTGGCACAGGCCTTTAATCCCAGCACTCAGGAGGGAGAGACAGGTGGATCTTTGTGAGTCCGAGGCCAGCCTGGTCTACAGAGCAAGTTCTAGGACAGCAAGGGCTACACAGTGAAACCCTGTCTCAAAAAACCAAAACAAACAAACAAATAAATAAATAAATAAAATTTGTATTCTTAACTATTTCTCTAAGTTTAAGTTTACTATATATAATTTATGATACGGCATTTAAAAGACTTCACAAAAATGTATTCAGGTCATAGATTTCTTTGAGTTATAGGGGAAATGTTAAGTAAAAAAGTCAACTACTTTTCAAGTAGAAAACAAAGGTGTGGGGAGAAATGATTTCTCCTTAGGAACAATGTGTCTCTAGGTCTGCGTAAATGGTCACTGCAAATTATCATCATACTCAAGTAGTGCTCAAACACTGTACTGTATTTTTCTTCTGTCTAGACATTAAACTACATTGATTGTACATTGAACTACAAAGATAGTAATCTGTGATACGTGTATTTATGAATATACAACATCCACTCGCTAGTCCTTGAGGAAGTTTTGGCTCTTTGTGAGTTTGCATCATTTCTTAGTATCTTAGTTAGGTTTCTATTGCTGCGAAGAGGCACACTGACCAAGGCAACTCTTAGAAGGAACACATTTAATTGAGGTGGCTCACTTACAGTTTCAGAGGTTCAGTCCATTATCATCACTACAGGAAGCATGGCGGTGTGCAGGCAGACATGGTGCCAGAGAAGTTGCTGAGAGTCCTACATCTTGCAGGCAACAGAAAGTCAACTGAGACACTGGGCAGTATCCTGAGCATAGGAAACCTCAAAGCCTGTCCCCACAGTGACACACTTCCTCCAACAAAGCCACACCTCCTAATAGTGCCACTCCCTATGAGATTGTAGGGGCCAATCACATTCAAACACCCACACTTCGTTTTGTAAAAGTACAAGACATAAACACAAACGCTAATACTCTGTTAGTTCTGAGACTTGGACATGAATTGCATTTGGAACTTTCTCTGACAAGCTTTAAATCACTGATGGCTAATCTTTGTTGTCAGTTTCATATACTTGGAAAGAGGGCGCCTCAACTGAAAAAATGCCTCTGTCTTATTGGCCTATGGGCATATTTATGGCATATTTCCTTAATTGTTAGTTGATGTAGGAGGACCTAGTCCACTGTGGGTGGCACCATCCCTAGGCAGGTGAGTCTAGGCTGTATAAGAAAAGTAGCTGAATGTGAGCCAGAGAGCAAACCAGTAAGCATCATTCTTCTACGGTTCTTTCGTCCAGGTTCCAGATTTGAGTTCTTCCCTGATTTCCTTCAAAGAAAGACTGTAACCTGTAAGATACAATAAACTCTTTCCATCCCAAGTTGCTTTTGGTTATGGTGTTATCACAGCAAAGAAACGCACTAGAACAAAATCTAATCTATATATACATAGATGGTCATAAAAGCCCTTCTGTTGGGTATATGTGTACACTCTTGTGGTTGTTTGACTGAGGATGGTCCCCATGGGTTTATATATTTAGCATTTGGTTCCCAGTTTGGTGGACCTGTTTATAAAGGATTAGGAGGTGTGGCCTTGTTGGAGAAGGTATGTCACTGGGGGTGGGCTTCGTGGCTTCAAAAGCCCATGCCAGGCCCAGTCCCCCCCCCCCATCTCTCTCTGCCTCCTGCTTGTGGGTCAAATGTAAGCTCTTAGCTACTGCTCCAACATCATGTCTCTCTGTCCCCATGTTCCCTACCATGACGGTCATGGACTCACCCTCTAAAACTGTTAGCAAGCTTCCAAACATACACCTCCTTTAATAAGATGCCTTGATTGTGGTGTCCCTTCAGGGAAATAGAACAATACTAAGATGGGGCTCATCACTACAAATATCAGGGTCCCAGAATGACATAGGTATTGTGCTATTGAAGATATGTTCTAGAAGGGAAAGATGGCATTGTTTTCTGAGGTCTGAATTACATGAACCAACTAAAAGTTGTAAAGAGGAAAAGGAAAAGAAACCAAAAGACTGATTTTTTTTTTTTTGAGAAGATGACAAGCAATGAAATCAAATCACCTGCCGACATTTTCGCAGCCAAGCAGGAGGCAGGAAGCATGTTCTGTCATTTCTGTCACTACTGAAAACGCTTCCCTTCCTTCGCAGAGGAAGGAGGCAGGCCATTGCATGCTTTTATTCTCTATGCTTCGTCTTAGATGGACAAAGTACTATTTCAGGCCAGTTATGCAATTGTTGCTTCAACAAAGCCTGACATATTGATTCAGTATTTAAATAATTCCTTAGAAAATAAAACTAGAATAAATGCTTTCAAAAGAAGAGAAACACTCTCTGACATCATAGAAATTCTATCCTAGAAAATGATGGACTTCCCCTAACTAGCATATTAATCAGTTTGCTAGATGAAGGCCTAAGCTAGAATCCTAAACCATATTTCAGAATTTTTTTTTTGAGACAAGGTTTCTCTGTGTATCCGACTGTTCTAGAACTCACTCTATAGACCAGCTGGACTTGAACTCAGAGATCCGCTTGCCTCTGCCTCCCAAGTGCTAGAATTAAAGGTGTGCGCCGCCGCCACCTGGCTCAGAATATTTCTGAAAACAATTGGAAGATCTATTCAAGAATCAACTGCTCTTTGTTAATGAAATGCTCTAGATTGTGTGTGTACAAGTATCCCACATGTTTATGTGCACATATGTGTGCACATGCACGTGGAGGTCAGAGGTCAACCTCAGATGTCATTTCTCAGAAGCTTTCCACCTTGTCTTTTAATTAGGCGAGGTTCCCTGTCCAGAAAGACCCAGGCATCCTCCTGTCTCCACTGTCCCATCATCAGATTATAAGTGCATGCCACCATGCTTACCTTTTATGTGGCATTAGGGATCAAACTTGGGCCCTCAAGCTTGTGGACTTCAATGAACCCTCTCCCCAGTCCCTGCTATATGCTTTTGATGAGTGTGGAACTCACTTTTGGAAATTCTCTGATAATGCTGAGACCATGAAGAATCAGAGAAGGGGAAAAAAAAGGAGACTTTCCTAAAAAGTCAGATTATTACCGTCTGAAATAATTTTAAAATACTACTATCAAATTAATGCTTTAACATGATGTTAAATGAAATACTAAAAGTAGAACTCATGGAGCTGGAGAGACGTGTCAGTGGTTAAAGGACTTTCTGATCTTCTACAGGATCAGTTTCCATTTCAAACACCCACGTGGTGGCTCACAACTGCCTGTAACTCCAGTTCCAGAGAGCCCATGTCCTCTTTTGGCCTTCGAGGGCACCTGCACACTCATGGTGCACAAAAATTCATGCAGGCACACATAAGTAAAACTGGAACTCTCTTGGAAAAGTAGGAAAACATAGTTGTAGCCATACATCACCATGGTATAAATGTCTAGGAAGAAAACCATGTTTTGTTTTGTTTTTTTTTTTTTATGAGTTTTTTTCTTGTCTTTAAACTACATGTGCTCCCTGGGTCCTATGCCTTTGTGTTTTCTTTTCTTTGTTTTTAAAAGTGAGTCTCATTGTGTAGTCTAGGTTGGCCTTGAACCCATAATGCTAACGAAGTCTCAGCCTCCTGAATGTTGAGCTCTGATGTGCCTGTTACCTCACCAGCTTGGGTTTTTACAACATTTTCTACAGCTAGCAAAATGTCTTTACCAAAAAACCTTTACTGAGGCTTGTGCCTAATTATTGCCACTTTCAGAAGCACAGGTGTATAGGTCTAAATTAATTACAACCTCCACAAAGTTCCTTCAGTGTAAGCAAAATGCTATAATTAGTTACGTTTGTTTGTTTGAATGTTGTCTGTCTACAATCATTTAAGCACTTGAAAAATTATTGCTGTTTTTAAATTGTTAAATTTTTTCATTAAAAATATATCAAATCTCTAAGCATGGCAGGGGCATTAAATATCTATAAAAGCAATGTACAACAGATGAAAATGTGTTTTCTTACATAGCTATGAATTTCTTCAAAAGTTCACATGAATAAGTTGAAGAATAACATTGTCTAATTTATATAGTAATGTTATCTGAAAGTTACTAAATATTATTGATTGATTTTAAATGATAGAAATCAAACACATCACTCTCAATTTGCACTGAACACAGTTTATCTTTTTCTCTTTCATATCTCAGATTATGGATCGTGATTACCACTGTGAGATTGGCCATCATAGGAAGAAAACTATCCAAAACAGAGTCGAAGGTGGCGCACACCTTTAATCCCAACACTCGGGAGGCAGAGGCAGGCAGATCTCTGTGAGATTGAGGCCAACCTGGTCTACAGAGTGAGTTCCAGGACAACCAGAGCTACATAGTGAGAACCTGTCTCGAAAACGGACAGACAAACAAACAAACAAAAAACATACTAAATACATCATTCTTTTCAGAACATCCTTTGTGTACTTAGTGTGACAATGTGAACTTTCAGTTCGAAGAGGTTTTTTGAAGAATATTTGTTATATGTCACAAAATTATAATCAGGGGGAATCTAATTACTTTAGTTTCTAACAGTTTGAGTTCATGATACATTATATTTTCAACAATTTTAAGTTATTTTAAAATGTTGTTTTACCCTGAACTAATGTATAATCCAAGTTGCTATTAAAATGTGAGGACTTTTTGTTGGTTTCTGTGACACAGAATAATGGTAACCTGTAATGAGCATGTCTATTTGTGTGATTTTCCAGCATAGGCATCTTTATCTGAGACTTTAGAAAAGAGGATTCCACACAGGAGAATCTTCTACAACTTCCAGCTCATTCCTCTAAACCTAAATGGTTTTACCTATTTTTAAAAATATGCTTATACACTCCCCTGCTTTCTTAAACCAAGAGTCACAAAAGCACGCCCATTTCTTGATGACTGATGGGGGCATTCATTTCATACATTCACCATTGCTCCGCTTTCCCTGAGTTCACCCACAAAGGCCAGTGAGTTCCAGTGTGGTGTATTCAGGGCTGCTGCCTTCTGTGGTGAGGAAAATGCTCAGGGACTGTGTTTGCGGGGCAGGGGGTGGGGGTGGGGGGCTGTTACTGAGCTCCAGGAGAAAGAGAGTAAGCCTGGATATCAGACAGACTTGGAATCCAACTCCAGAGTCACTGATTACTAATTGAGCATATGTGGAAAGTTAGTCAACTGTTTTTTTTTTTTAATTAATTAATTAACTTTACATCCAGGCTGAACTTTCCCTTCCCTCCTCTCCCCCCAGGCCCTCCCTCTTCACCATTCTTCCCCCCCTCCCCCCTCAATCCTCTCCTCCTTCGATTCTGTTCAGGAAAGGGCAGGTCTCAACCGTCAAGGGCATGGACCCCATCCCTCCTTGCCTTCCACGCCTGCTGTACTTTTTGGGGTTTGCTGTTCTTCATTAGAAGTGTGGGTTCTGGTGAAACATTTGTGTTTGAATCTAGACCCTATCACCTTTTACTGTGTGACCTTGGACAAATTATTCAACTTCTCTGTCTCGGTTTTCTCACCTAGAAAATGAGGTGGACCATAATATTTGTTTACCTCAGAGATCTAAGGTTCATGTAACCATCCCTTTCACATAGCTAACACGCAAAGTTAGGATCTATGGAGATTGGGAAAGCATTTCTGTTGTTTCTCATCTTCTGTGTTCTGGGGAATGACAGAGTCATGTGTACTGAAGTAGTGGAAAATTAAAATTGTCTATTAGCAAAGTTTGTGAGCTTAGTCATCTCTCTTGTTTATACCCTTTGCTGCGGCTACATTTCCTCCTCCCCGTTTTTCCCTTCCTCTCCTTCCCCTCTGCCCTCCCCTTCCTTCTTCCCAGTCAGCATTAACAGCTCCAGCTTACTCTGGCTTATGGGATACTGCCAGACTACTGGATAGATGGTCTCAAGACATTTAATGTTTTTACCTTATAGAACAGGAAATAACCTCTCTTTCCCTTTCTGTTTATTATTATTATTATTATTATTATTATTATTATTATTATTATTATGTGATTTGGCTCCATTTTCTCTGTTCCACCTACAAAGAAAGGTTTCAAGGTTTTTCTCTAAGCCAACCAGTTTGCCAGCATTATCATGTACAAATGTTTGCCTTTTATTCACGAGTGGCCAATATGTCAACAGCCAAGTCCCAACCTCACTACATTATCAGTAAAAGTTCCCAGTAGTTATGTTTATAAAGCTTAACACCTTACTCATTTCATACTTGGATAATATTATAAAGTATTTGCATTGTGCATTCCATTTCTTTGTGTTCAAATATCATCTGTTTGTCTTCAGTCATTAGCACAAGTCTAATCCTCCAGTTGAATAACTTATTGGAATTTAGAAATGGAGAGGAAAAAATTAGAGTGAATAGTTATGGCTGAAGAATGAGTAGCAACAAATTGTTTGAGACAGCGAAATAATCTCATTAAGAGGTATGTATTTGTGGCTGCATTGAACAATTAAAACTAGAAATTGCATAAACAAAAGTTTGGCTGAGCTACAAGTTATGAAAGAGCTTGTTTGATGTCATATCAGTCTCATTGCCCAATAGGCACAGAACAAGGTTCTTACTGTGCTGCACTTAGCTTATTTATCAAGACCTATTATGCCTATTGATTCTCACATTAGTAGAAGTCTAACAGTAATTTCTGCATCACATATTAAAAAAAAATAGGCACACATACCACCTCTCCTATCATCTCCTTCTCTTTGGCATTTTCCCCTAACAACCTAAGAGGCTGTTTGAGGCACAGACATTTGTCGGGGTTGGACGGCCAGGATTTAGGTGTGGCCTGCTAAAGACTGGGAAATTCAAAAGCTTTCCCGAAGAGGAGATAAGAGCTTGGAGAAGAGGGTATAGTTGGCAGGATCAGAACATCCCAGGAGGCATTTGGCATTTGCTCAGTGATTACAACACAGTAGACATTTTTCAAGGGCTGAGAGGCAATAATGACTGCCAGCTAAGGACCATTCCCAAGGCTCAGATCTGGTTCTAAATTTAACATTACACAAATCACTCATCTAGCCCTTTGTTACCTCTTGAAGCCATACTCAGGATCTCTCTTCAGAATAATTAGACACGTTCTGATTCGACAAGTACTGCCTGCTTTTCCATAACCCCTGGCCCTGTCTAATCGCACAGTGGAATAATCTGTTGGAATCTGGAACTGGAGAATAAGAGAGTAAGTAGATAGTTATGGTTGAAGACTGAACAGCAACCAGTTGTTTACAATAGCCTGCAAATAGTCTCAAAAGTTGTGTATCACTCAATTAGGTCGACGGCATGCAGAGACTTCGTAAGTGTAAGTTCTGAACATATTTTTGTTTTTACTTTACAGCAACCCCGCTACTTTAAACAGAACAAGGATTTTGTTGAATTCCATTTTATTCTTATTGATTAGTAAAACTATTTGTGATTGGCAGGGCTTTCTTGGATTTTCTTTTCTGAGACGTAGGCATAGCTTCTCACAGTTTCTTAAATATTGTTAAATCTGACCAGTCAGAAATAAAAATATAGGTGTCTGTTTTACAATGATCCCCTTAGATAAGTGCTTTCTTTAGGAGAGTATGCTTTTCAGCACCTCTCCCCACCCACCCCTCTCTCTGTCTCTCTGTCTGTCTCTCTCGTTGTCTCTCTGCTTTTTAGAGACAGGGTTTCTCTGTGTAGCCCTGGCTGTCCTGGAACTAGTTCTGCAGACCAGGCTAGACTCAAACTCTCCCACCTCTGCCTTCCAAGTGTTGAGATTAAAGGTGTGAGCCACCACCTCTTTGGCCCCATCTCTTTATTATTAACTTTTTTCGCTGTGTCTACATAGTCTTTGCTATTCTCACATATAGAAAAACCAAACCAAACCAAACCACAGTGAGTACAAGGAAGCCATCCAGTAAGAACGTGAGACCCAGGCTATGGTTTAGGGTGTGCTGCTGAGTCCCCCATTGACCAGTCAGCCCTGAAGGAGGGAAATTTAGTGGACTTTCACAGGCATCCTGGCCACGTCTCAGCATGGGTACAGGTGTTGTGAATAGAGATCTGAAGCTAAGATATTTTCACTTCAACAAGCATCTTATGGTACTTATATGACCTGAAGGAAAGCTTAAGGGTGAAAGAGAAGCAAAAGTCTATTGATATATTTGCTGCTGCCATTGCCCAAAATAACAGTAGAAGATCTAACACAGAGAGATGAATGTGGGAGATGAAAATGCTAACTGTTCTGATTTCATCACTGTACATTGTGTACATGTTCAAATGATTGGTCTACACCCAATAAATACATACAAATATTATGTGCCGATGTGTGTGTGTGTGTGTGTGTGTGTGTGTGTGTGTGTGTGTGTAGGCCAGAGGACAACTTCAGGTGTCTTTCTTCAGGCATCAGCCATTTTTTTTTTCTTTTGTGTGACAGGGGCTCTTATTGGGCTCAAACTTGCCAAGCAGGCTAGATTGGTTGGCCAGGCAGCCCCAGAATTCAGCCTCTTCAGCCCTGAGATTACAAGGCTGTACCACAAAACAAGCTGGCTTTTTTTCCCTCAAAAAAAAAA
>CABHPP010125156.1:17516-40967 GCA_902168425.1 Peromyscus attwateri | reverse complement strand
TCTCTCTCTCTCTCTCTCTCTCTCTCTCTCTCTCTCTCTCTCTCTCTGTGTGTGTGTGTGTGTGTGTGTGTGTGTCTTCACATTTGTGTGAGGGTGCTCTAACTCATGTGTGCACATGAAAAGGCTGCAGGTATATGTCCAGTATCTTCCTGTAGCACACACTACCTTAATGTTTGAGATAGTCTTCTCACTCTATATGGCCCTTGACATTTTAGCTAACTAACTGGCCCGGATGACCCCTGGATCTTCTGTTGCCACCTTCCCTCCTTCCAAACTCTAGGACTACAGATGGATACCCCCATGCTCTGAATTTTTATGGATCCTGGTAACGCAACCATAACTTCTGTTTGCACAGACTGTACTTTCTCCACTGAACCACCTCCCTACTTTCTTAAACTTACAGAAAGTGCTAGTTAGTTTCTTCTGTAGGAGAGCAGAGCCTCACACAGGTGTATGGAACCTGCTTCACTGACAGGTGTGCCAATGTAAGGAGCCTGTCTGAGTTTTTGTCTATAGGTCAGTGCTGGGGACTATGAAACTGCTGAAAAACAATTTGATCTCTGAGATTGTAATTTCAAAATAACCATATCTTTCCACTGTAAATTATGATAACATGCTAGTTTAGACAGAAAAAAGACAAGGAGGAAAGAATGAGTTGTTGAGTTCCACAGTGGCTCCAATACGGGGCTTAGATCATAGTAAGGCAGGTACCAGTGCAAACCAATGACAGTGATTTGTGGACAGTTTCAGCAAGGCCCCAGCAAGGTCGTATTTTCACAGCTTTATAAATTACATTCTTCCTTTTGTATAAAAGCATTAATGATGTGAAGAGGTCACTTACATTTTATTGCATTTTAGGGGAAAATTATATATTACAATTGAATTTGCAAAGTTGGGTATTTTCAAAGGTCATAGAATGCATGCCTCACAGCTGTGAGGGAGCATTACGGAGCAGGTGTTTTATTGGCTGTCTGAAGGATGAATTTGGGTCTATTATCTACTTTTGATTTAATTCCTGGACTTTATATGTAGTCTGCCTCCCTTCCTCTTATTGCCTTCATGGCCTTTGATAGGGGTAGAGACAATGAGCATTACAAGAGTACAATCTCAGTCACAATGTGCCACCTCAGCCTAAGCCAAGGCAGAAGAACAGAGAACATTAATAACCCTTAGGAAGTAACTCACTTTCACATGACAAAATATATGAGAGGAAGGAGGTGCGCTCTGAGGTGGAACCAATGTCTAAGTGATTCCGTCTATTGAATACATATAATACCTTGAATCTTATTTCCTGGCAACATGGTCAAGTCTAACTTTTCAGTGGGTCTCTACTGCATACTGGTTACCTTTCCAGTGGTGTCATATTTATGCACACCCATCCTCCCAATAGTCTATGAGAGTATAATTTCTTTTTAATAGATCAGGAAATTAAAACTCATAGCCTAAGACAATACCAAGTAAGTAGTTATGATAAGTCTCAAGGCAGGCCTGCAATTATCTGTGTCAATGATGTGTCGGTCAAGACAATAATGGACATTCACTGAGCACTGCCTCTATGCCCTTGACACATGAATCAAAACATCAACCCTATGGAGTAGGCACTATTATTATACCTGTTGTCTGTATCTGCTTTGTAACTCATGCCTCCATTTACTTTAGCCTGCTGTTTGTTTTTTAAACAAAAGATCTCTCATAGCTCCAACTTGCTTCTGCCCATTCTTCAATCAAGCGTAACTTTGAACTCAATCTCTTCTTCTATTTCTACTTCCAAGTTATTGGAATTTCAGCTGTATGTCATCAGCCTGGCCTGCCCATTCCTTTAGAGTGCTAATGTCCTTCTATTGATATCAATACTAAGACGCCACTCAACCTTTGTGGCTCCCAACTGCAGGTTCAAGCAAGTCCTTTCCAGGCTCCTCTAGAGTGAAGGTCTTCCTTTGGCAGGTAAGTCATTTTGACAATACTTGTTCAGTAGTCATTTTACTCTATCATACAGTTACCTTCATTTCCCAAATGTTTATAGTCCACATTCTCAGGAGTAGAAAGTCTTGAGAATGAGTCAACCACTTTCAGAGTCCCCAATGATAAATACTAACTCCATCCTTGGTGTTCTAAGAACTTCTTTTCTTCATTGATCTCTTCTGCAATCGTTTCTCTTTTCCTTGGATATGGTTCATTTTGTTTAATGTCTACTCAACTATTATTCTTCTGAGCATAAAAATAATTCTTCGCCTTTCACACTGTGTCCAACATACACATTTAGTGCATGAGAATATTCAACGAATGTTAGCCGAGAATATATGAAATCCAGTTTGGAAAAAAACTCATCCCTTTTTGGGTAAAAATGATTATGTCTTTCCTGCTTCAAGAAGGAAGAATGTTGATAAAGTCATCATAGCATAAATTGATCAAATATTAAAACATGGATAAAGCATTTGTCCCAGATAAAACAAATCAAGTACGTTTCACTTTTTCATCTAGCAGACACAGTTCTAACTGGTCTTCTGAAACCTAAAGAGACGATTACCCCTTTTTAAGGAAAATACATCCACACTGTGTTTTACAAGTATACCTTCTATTTTGCTCCCTCCTTTTTCTCATTCCAGCACCCTTCCACCCAGCAACTTGACATGACACCAAACAATCTGTGTCCCTTGAAGTCACTTGAAGGAAAGCAGGTCTTTCATATTTATTTGTGAACCTACAAACTCTCTCTCTCTGTGTGTGTGTGTGTGTGTGTGTGTGTGTGTGTGTGTGTGTCTAGCAAGGCACTCACTGTATTCATGATTGGTATTTTTCTGCAAATATTTTTTTTCTCCACTTAGAATAACATCCTTAAGCATCACAATGTCATATGCTCAACTATGTTCATAGCAGCATTATTCGTATGTAATAGCCAGAACCTGGGAACAACCTAGATGCCCCTCAATCGAAGAATGGATAAAGAAAATGTGACACATATACACAATGGAGTACTACTCAGCAGTAAAAAACAATGACATCATGAAATTTACAGGCAAATGGATGGAACTAGAAAATATCATCTGGAGTGAGGTAACCCAGACTCAGAAGAACAAACATGGTATGTACTCACTCTTAAGTGGATACTTGATGTAAAGCAAAGGATAATCAGACTACAACTCACAGCTCCAGAGAAGCTAGCTAACGAGGAGGAACCTAAGAGGGATGCATGGATCACCCTGTGAAGGAGAAATAGATGAGATCTCTATGAGCAAACTGGGGGTTGGGGGGAGGGGGGCAATGGAGGGAACAGGGACAGAGTGGGAGAGCAAGGAAAGATAACATGATAAATGAAGACATCATAGGGATAGAGAGAAACAGGGTGCTAGGGAAGTTCCCAGGAATCCACAATGATGACCGCACCTTAGAATACTAGCAATAGTGGAGAGGGTGCCTGAACTGACCTACTCTGGAAATCAGATTGGTGAATAACCTAACTGTCATCATAGAGCCTTCATCCAGTAACTGATGGGAGCAGATGCAGAGATCCATGGCTGGGCGCCAGGCCGAACTCCAGGGGTCCAGTTGATGAGAGAGAGGAGGGATTCTATAAGCAAGGAACATCGAGATCATGATGGGGAAACCTACAGAGATGACCAAACCAAACTAGTGGGAACTCATGAAGTGTGGACCAATAACTGTGGAGCCCCCATGAGACTGGACTAGTCCCTCTGCATAGGCAAGACAGTTGTTTAGTTTGAACTGGTTAGAAGGCCCCCAGGCACTGGGATCAGGATCTGTCCCTGGTGCATGAGCAGGCTTTTTGGAGCCCACTACCTATGGTGGGACACCTTGGGCAGCCTTGGTGCAGGGGGAGGGGCTTGAACCTGCCTCAACTGAATGTACCAGGTTCTGCTGACTCCCCATGGAAGGCCTTGCCTTGGAGGAAGTGGGTGGGTATGGGGGGTGGGTTGGGAGGGAAGGCTGGGAAGCGGGAGGAGGGAGGAGAGGAGGATCTGTGGTTAATATGTAAAAATGAATAGAAAATTTCTTAGTAAGAAAAAAAAAGATTCGTAATGTCTTTTTTATGTGTTATCCACAGGACACTTTGCAGAGAAAGCATGAAGTCAAGACATGAGATTGTATTATGTATTTAAAGGACACTGTAAAAATATCTTTAAAGCATGTATAATTACATGTGACATACATAAGGAGTCTAATTACACTCAAGTTTATAGTGTGTTATGCAGATCAATTATTAAAAGTTGGAAATATGAATCTAGTAATCCTGTTTTTGCTATCAGGAACTTTAATAGCTTCTCTTTGATTTTTTCAAAGCGCAATTACTACTTTTGTCCTTAAAGGTGGTATAAGTTTTGCATATGCACCCACATATCACTATTTCTTCCATTTAAACTTATTCAAACACATAAAAGAATTGGTGTTAATGTAAAATAAAACTTTTTCCATTGAATGCAAATAAATGGGTAATAGGAATTAAGAAAAAATGAACCTTGTATAGCATCACAAATATAGTTAATGGTATTTGGTTGGACATATGAAGGCCATTATCAGGTTACAAAAGGATGGGCTCTAAGCAAGGACTGACAAACTGAAAAAGTTACACATTGCATGTGTGTATAAGTAGGCACAAACACAGTAAAGTGCAAGCTTATTTTCCTGGAAAAAAATTCCATAAATAGTAAATGCTTGTTACTTTTGAGAGGTAGCCTTTTTTTTTTAACTTTTATTGATTCTTTGTGGATTTCACATCATGTATTCTGATCCCACTTATCTCCCTGTCCCCTCTTATCCACCCTCTGCCCTTGCAACCTCCCCCCAAAACAAAACCAAATTTAAAAGAAAAAACAAATGCAAAGCAAAACAAAGAACCAAAACAAAAATAAAACCAAAAAAAAAAAAAAATTCTTGTGGAAGCTGTAGTGTTGTCCAGTGAGTCACACAACTTACCCCTTAATCCATGCATCTTTACCTGTAAGTGTTCATTGCTATGAGTCACTGGTCTGGTTTGAGATCTCTGATTTCTGGAAAACCACCAGTAATGGGCTCACTGGAGCTTCTCTTGGATATCCCAATGTTGTTCTGTGTCATGGAGATCCCACTGTTTTGGGTCTGTAGCTTGGCCCCCTTCACATGCTCCAATAGTTCACTGTTGTTGGTTGTTTTTTACCCTTTGGCTCTTGCACTCTTTGTTCTTTTGGGGGCCCATCACCCAGTTCCCAAATAAATCACACATGGAGACTTATTCTTATTTATAAATGCCAGGCCTTAGCTTGGCTTATTTCTAGCCAGCTTTTCTTAACTTAAATTATCCCATCTACCTTTTGCCCCTGGGCTTTTTCCTTTTATTACTTCTGTATATCTTGCTTTCACTCTTACTCCATGGCGCCCTATGTGGCTGGCTAGGTGGCTGGCCCCTAGCATCCTCCTCTCCTTATTCTCTTGCTCCTTGATCTTTTCTCCTTCTATTTATTCTCTCTGCCTGCTAGCCCAACCTATCCTTTCTCCTGCCTTGTTATTGGCCACTCAGCTCTTTATTAGACCCATCAGATGTTTTAGGCAGGCAAAGCAACACAGCTTCAGAGAGTTAAACAAATGTAACATAAAGGAATGCAACACATCTTTGCGTCATTAAATGTTCCAAAGCATAGACAAATGTAACACATCTTAAAATAATATTCTACAATAGTTCATACATTCGGTAGATATTGGGGTGAGCCAGCTCAGTCCTGGTTCTGGACCTGGGTGGTAGCTCGGTTGGTCAGCTTTCTAACTTTCCCTCATCATTACCCAGATGAGCTCTCCAGCATGGTCTCGGCTAGTTCACCCAATTAACCTCCAGCAAGGAGTGGGACCAGTTTTTCTGCCTTGGGCCCTCAGATCTGAGGCCCCCTCACTCATATTGCCAAGGCCAGCTCTATTGTTTTGCCCAGGCAAGGTGCAAGGTCTTCTCTCCTGATTGCTGTAGGGGGAACACAAGAGTGTGGTGGGGTCTGCTCTCCTGCTCTCATGCCCTCAGGGCTGGCTCACCTGTATCCCAACAACAGGGTCAGCTCTAGCATGCTGCTTAGAGAACAGGCTGCTTTCTTGTGTGCTACAGGAGAGGTGGAGTCTTAAGAGAAGTTATTTTTGGCCGGGCGTTGGTGGTGCACGCCTTTAATCCCAGCACTCGGGAGGCAGAGGCAGGCGGATCTCTATGAGTTCGAGGCCAGCCTGGGCTACCAAGTGAGCTCCAGGAAAGGTGCAAAGCTACACAGAGAAACCCTGTCTCGAAAAAAAAAAAAAAAAAGAGAAGTTATTTTGCTTACCCTCTCTGAGGAGTGGGGGGGGTGGAATGGGGGAGAGTGGGTGGGAGGAGAGGAGGGAGGGGGAACTGTGATTGGTATGTAAAATTAAAAAAAAAACTTGTTAAAAATAAATAAATAAACAAGAGGACCAATTTGCTAACAACTGAAAAAGATAGGTTATTTTATATCTCTATCCTACTTCTTTCCTTTTTTCTTTCTTTCTTTTTTTTATAAATTTATCTGTAGAGGCCAGAAGCAGGTGTCAGATGTCCTGAAACTGGAGTTATAGATGGTTGTGAGCTGCCATGTGGGTGCTGGAAACTGAACTCGGGTCCTCTACAAGAGCAGCCAGTGCTCTTAACCACCGAGCCATCTTTCCAGTCAAGCTCGATCCTATTTAAAGGTCACATATTTTTAATTGTTAAAAATGTCAGCAGAAGTTATCTTGGTACAATCAATAACAATTTTTGTCTTTATCTCTCTATTGAAAACACAAAACCAAGAGGATTTAAAAATAACTATTCCAGACTTTGATCAATAGACAAATGTATATAGTTTACTTTTATTTTGCATATCTTATAACGTTCTCAAAGTCTTATGCTAATATTTTAACATCTTTTCCATATTTTCTAGATGAGCATCACTATTATTTCCATTTCACTTGCAAAGTGCTTTGTAATGTGAAGAAGCCACATCAGGTTTAGATGTTTTGTGTTGATAGAGATGTCCTTGGCTTTTTCAGCATAGGGATGTGATAGACAGGACATACAACTCCCAGTTTCCAGTGTAACTGAGCCTGTCCTGTTGGTAACAGGAATCATAACACACTTACATTACTTCAGTGGGTTTCTTATCACCAAGTAGTTTTATAGTTTGGGGAATAAGTACGCCACACCAAAGCTTATAATTATCATTGTGATCATCTACCTACCACTTGGCAAATTCTTGGAGGAAAAAAAGGCAAAATCCCTCACCAGTTCATGACCACCTTTTTTGCCCATCCTCATCCTCAGAGCACCTGTAATTTTTCTAGTTGAATTTCCTCTTCACCAATCAGAACTTTGAAAAGCAAAATAGAGAGATGCTCAAATGGAGGGAAATGCTCACTGCTGTGCTTCCCAGTTTGTAATAAGGAATTAATTTGGAGAAACGCTTGCTGGGCACCTTATTGTATTCTCAGAACTGAACAATTTCAGGATTTTTCTAATGGTTTCAGTGACAAGAACTTAGTATATCTCATGATATTCTCTCTTCAAGTGAAGGCCCTCACATGGGACTACTTTAGAAAAGTGCAGTAGAAGGAGGAAGAGATACTTAGAATGTTTTAAAGATTTATACCTGTTTTTAACTACGTGTGTGTGTGTGTGTGTGTGTGTGTGTGTGTGTGTGTGTCTGTGTATGGCTACATGCATAAGAATGAAGATGACCAAAGAGGCAAGAAGAGGGCATCATATTCCCGGATGTGCAGTTACAGGTGTTTCTGCGTGTCCAACACAGGTGTTCCAACTGAACTCTGATCCTCTGCAAGACAGTAAACACTCATAGCTGCTGAGCCAGCTCCTGAGCCCCACAGCTTCACTATTTCAGGAACATGTTGTCTTTTATTTGACACAATTATGTCAGTGCGTTAATATTTTCAGTTTCCTCAACTTCAATTTGCTGATGATCCTTTGGCTAGCAGACCTCTTGAGATCTCTTTCTTTGTTAATACACAGGTGAGTGAACCATCTTGTTACTCAGAATATGGAATTTTGAGAAGGAAATTGTGATTTTCTACAGCAGCAGAGCCATCTTCTACTCATAGTTAGAATCGCACTCAATTCCTAGAGATACCTGGGAACCAAACTTAAAGAATTTAAGTAGAATTCACAAAGCAGTCTGCTAGTGAAAAACTGGAATTCCCTACAAAGAATAACAGGCATACTAGTAGTCTCTTTGCTTCATAATCTAAGATTGTACAGGGTTTGGGGCCAAAAGAGACAGTCAGAGGGACAAGTACAAGTATTTCAAAACATATTCTACTCCCCCAGACTGTTTTGTGTATTCACATTTACAGTCATTCCATAACACTTCCCAGATTTCTTTTCCATTCATGAAGCTTTTCAGAGCGGCCAGAAAGCAAGAATGAGAACTTGGACCTACTCATAGGACATGAAAACAAATAAGATATGGAGATAAATAATTAACATATATAAAAAGCACCCATTTCTTTTATCTGTGTTTCCTGCATAATGGGCCTTAACAGTTTAGATACAAGATTGTAAAACATTGGTAGCGAACTTCTGCCCTCTGGGGTTCTCCCATTGTGCTGTAAGCCTGTATTTAAGACCTCCTCCCTCCTCCAATAAATGGCATTTGGCAAAAAATAAAAATTAAAAAAAATAAAAAATAAAACAATAAGAAAAAAAGCACCCATTTCATAAGAAAACCACTTATACAAACTGTGATGCAGTTTTGACTGATATAATTCTAGGCACTATGAGAAGCCCCTGAGTCACATCGATGGGCTTAGAATCACTTTTCACTGGCTTCCTCCACAGAAATCTCCTCCTTCTGTCCCTTGAAGTCCTCTCTGCTGCAGCTGTCTGTCCCCAGCTCCTGAATGGCAAGAGCCCAGGGCATTCCAGGCACCCTGCTGCGTCCTAACCACCCCACCAGCACCACCCCCTTCTTAGGTTTTTCAGACCTTTGTGACTTCTCAAGTATGTGGCCCATCTGGATGCCACATTCTCAAAACTGAAAGCCCCTCCTATCCCTCTGGCTGCGTTCCACCCGGCTCCACGCCCAGATACTTACAATTCCTTTGCTATCCTGTTCTCAGAGACCCCTATTTATGGAATTTTCTCTCAAAATCTGAAACGGTAGTCCATTTGCATATTCAACACTGGGGATTATACTCCTGAAAACCAATGCTCGGAGCACATAGAAGGGAGGATAATTCAACAGAAAGAGGAAGCCATAAAGGTCAATTTACTCCAGCTAATTTCATATTAAAATGCAACACATAGCCTGTTTTTATTTGGCATTTAGGTTATGTCACTGGGAAAATCCTATGCATTTACAATATTGTAGTTTAATATATGACATTAAGAATGTATTTCTGTATAATATAATATCATGTATTTTATTCACACACACACACACACACACACACACACTGTCTTACAGATGAAGACTTACAAGTTTGAGAAGCATGTGATTTATAAGATTCATTTCAAAAGATGAGTATTATTAATACATATTTTGCTTTTCCTAACACCTAGAATTGAGCTATGGTCAGGCATAGTGACATATATCTGTAATCCTAGCACTTGAAAGGCTGAGTTATTATTCTACCATGAACAAGAGCCAAGAACCTATAGACCATTGACAACTTGGGGACTTGGGAAGCCTTTCATCCATAGAAAGACAAGTTTACTTATAAATTAACCTTGGTAGAGATGCACAATCATTTTATACATATGTAACAGGTACTATGTAATTCCATTTGTTCTGACCCATAAATCCAAAGGAACCTGGCTACTTCCCAAAGGCAAGCCATGCTTTGACCTGGATGAATCAGACGGACTAAACTGTGACTTTGAGAGACATCTAATTGTCCCATGTGTTTCTGCAAGTCCTTTTTGAAGTCCCTGATCTTTGGATGAATGACTTTGTCTCTTTAACACACCTGAGCTAGCTGGGTGGTGTTAGTGGCACAATCCTATCTAGACAGGATCTAGTCTGTTTGCTGTGTTTCTCTGCTTCAGAAGAAAGAAGAACACAGTGAAGCGAAGGAACAGTTAGAGATGCGTGTTCCTAGACGCTGACACTTTGTCTGGAGGAATATGACAAACTGAATTTTTTGCAGAAAGTTGAGATTTTCTCACTAATATCTGAAGACCAAGAATAGACTACAGGAAAGAAATCAGAACAAAAGGAGGTGGGGGAGGTTCTAAATGTTTACATGAGCCCAGCACAACTCATCAGAGGATGGATTTGGGCCTTAGTCCAATGAGCTGAGCAGAAAGAAGAATGTACTCATTCTGCAGCTTCTTCGTGTTTGCTGTTTTGGGTCTTCATCAATTCTTTCAGCTTCTCTTTTTCTTATTTAGACAAGAGTAAAATAATCTACAATGGCTGCGCTCTCTCTAAATTCTGAATAACCAAACAGAGCACGATGATATCAGGGACAGGGTCTATACACACTGAGACCATGCCATGTCACGTCTCAGAATAACAATTTCAAGAGTCTCCTATAAACAAATAGCAGAACTAAGATAGACACTAAGTTCCCATGACCTTTAAAAATAACAGCTTTCAACTTCTGGGACCTGATCATCTTCTATTTGTTCTAGTAAAAATGGTGAACAGCATTGCTTAGATATAAGGATAAGCTTGTGAACCATCATGGCCAGTCAAGGGCATCCCCCCATCCCTCCAGACAGTTATATAGCCACAAGTCAACCTGACCCACAGTAAAGGAATATTAGCGGTACAAGGGGTCAGAATTGGCAAGAAAGTATCACATACCTTTTCCTGAGGCACCGGAAGCACAACCCATTTGTTCTGTTCAACTGACAGAGAAATCACATTTAACAGCAAAGCCTACGTTATGTGGGGCAGAATTCAGTGATTTATACAGAGAAAGTTACAGTAACATAGCTGAACTTATGATGCTAGCTCACTGACTCCTAGGATGGCCCACTCCTAGAGTCAACCACTTTACAAAAACCCAAATGGTTCTTTTTTTATTTATTCTAGCTTAAGCTGCATTTCTATCACATAGTTCCAAGACCCACAATTAGCACCCTCTGATTTTTTTTTTTTAATGAAACAGCATGTTGTAGAAATCACATAACAAAAACTGCAGGCTATTTTCACAGAAGGTCAATATCAATCATGCAAAACGGCCTCTTATCCATTTACCACTCCTTAAATTCACACACACAGGAAATCAGTGTCCTGTTTTCTAAAATATCTTTGAGTTCTTGTAGGGGGGTCTTCTAATTAAATCATTATACAGTTTAATTAAAATGCCAGAAACACATTGATTTGTCAAGAAGTCAATATGCATTTTAAAGCATTAATTTTTAAATTAGACTGAATTTCTAAAGAGTTTCCTTTTTTAAGTAAAAATATAGCATGGGATCTCCAAAATTGTAGGGTGAAACTATCATGTTCTATAAGTCACAGGTGGCATCTATACATATGAATGGTGTGACATCCAGAATGGTGCCTGAGGTTTTGTTTTTTTTGTTTTTTGTTTTTTGTTTTTTTATTTGATTGGTTGGTTGTATTGTTTTTTTTTTTTTTTGCTTGTTTGTTTGATTGGTTGGGGTTTTTTGTTGCTGTTGTTTTTAATATTATGCTCTTGTTTTGAGACAAGAACTCATGTATCCCAGGCTGGCCTCCAATCTAATATGTAACTGAGGATGAGGCTGAACCTCAAAGACTTATCCTCCACCTCCACCACCAGAGTGATGGGATTACAGGTGTATCCCACCATGCCCAGGTTGATGCCAACTTTGAGTAGCAGTTTATCTTTACAGAAACAGGAGATTATTCCATACAAAAAGGGAAAAGAAAATTCAGCCTATCTCAAATGAAGGTTTATAAAGAGTAATATCAGAAGATAAAATCAGTTTGGAAGCTGCTGCAAACATCTTGTTGGAAAAGGGCTGTGGACAAAGATAGAAGATCTCCTCTCACATAGAAGCTAACAAAGTAAGAAGGTGTGGTCAGGAAAGCAGAATGTAGGAACTGTGTTAAAAGAGGAGAGCAAGGTTTTACCTAGATAAGAGAGAAGAAAGCACTAAAAAATATTTGGCAGTGTTGGTTAAAATCATAAGTAGGAAATTCTCTATAAACATAGTTGTACCATTTCATTCATCAAATTATGATTCGATAGCCCCAGCATATAATTAAGCACATGGAAGTATACACATGACCGAGATTCCAAGGAGAGTAAAATAGATAGAGGAAAAGGGATGTTTATATCTAAAATAGCTCATTGTACAGAGAAGAGCAACATAACAAAAAAAGGAAGAGAATTTACAAGGAGGACATTAACTTAGGTATATCATCATCCCAGGTAGTAATATTGAAGTGATTTACTAATTGTTATTAAAGTAAAGTAGAATATAGCTATAGGCAATGTCAGGAGATGGAGCAACTTTTCACTTGACAAACACTTCACTCAGAATTCTTTGAAATGAGAAGCCATCTGTGAAACTGCTTGCAGCTAAATGGGAGTCTTTAAACAGCTTATCTTTTGATAATGCGTGTTAATCTAGCATAGCAAAGAATTTCTTTATAATATTATATATGTATCTATATATATGTATGTGTATATATGTATATATACATATTCTTGCATATTTAGATCTTAAAAGTTTGAGAAGTGTGTGATTTATGAGCAGCATTTCAAAAGAGGAAATTTAGCAGTATCTTTGATTAACACATAGTTTGCTTTTTCCTAGAACTTCTGAGAAAAATTAAGTTATGACCAGGCATGGTAGTACACACCTGTAATCCTAGCACTTAGTAGTCAAAGGTAGGAGGATTATTAGGAATTTGTGATCACTCTTAACTATACTGTAAAATCCAGTCTCAGAAACAAAATAACAACAGAGGACTGGGTTATGGGCTACTCCCCACACCCATTTTCTAATGTGTTTGTACAGATAAGGATAAACACATGTATTTAGAAAGTTCCTGCTTCACATGTATGAAAAGCAGATTGGTGAGCAGGCTTACTGCAAATGTCATTTACATATTCTGTGTGTAGCTCCATTCTGGCAGCCTGATAATAGCAGAGCTTCCAAAGCTTAAGTATATTCTTGGAGTGACCCAATTCACTCAATCACTCCCTAGATACAATGAGAGGCTACTGAAGGGTCCCAGACTATAGCGGATTTGAAGTCTTTGTCCTTATTTCAGGATACCTTTGTTCCAATAACAATAGGTGACATCCCACATAATACAGTGCCATTTGTACGACTGCCTGCTGAAACTTCCTGTTTAGAATGAGGCAGAGGGATTTCTGAAAAGCCAGGGGAGGCTAGTGAGAAAGAAAGACAAACAATGCTGCTATTTCCAGGATTTTCTCTTGTTGGAATTGAAACTAAATATTTGGAAGTCAAGGGAAAGGACAGCATTTCAAAGAAGAGACCAACATTATTAGGACTGGACCTACACAAGTGTGAATTAAGCAGACTACTCAGAAGATAGACGTGCATTCTAAGACAAGTGCATGCAAGCATTCTGTGTAGCTCACATGGTATCCTGCTTAGTTCTCTTGAGATTTAAAGCTAGAAATAAAAGTGATTGCTTTCCAAAGATGATCATGTATAAAAATAAAAGACAACTTTACCTCAATATTTTGCTTTCCCCTCTCTCCCTCTTCTGCTTCCTCCCCCCTCCCTTCAAAACTTTAAAACTTCTAACCCTTACTATGTTCTCAAGAATGACCTTTGACTCCTGATTCTCCTGCTTTTTTCTGAGATTAGAGGTGTGTTCCACAGAATCCAGTGCATATGTTGCTGGGGGTTGAATCGAGGACTTTACGCATACATTATACAAGTATTTAACCAACCAAGCTACACCTCAGACCAAATATTTGAAAATGTGGTTTTATATTTTATTTTTTAGCATTTAAAACTTGTTAAATAAAGAAAACAGAGCCAAATGAGGTTGTTGTTCTTTTTTGGCATGTGCATATGTTTGAGTTTCTCTATATGTATAGGGGTGCATATGTGTATAGGTGACTTCACAAGCCAGCAGAGTGGCTTAGCTTCCCTAGAGCTAAAGTTACAGGTAGCTGTGAGTTCTCTAAGACAATATGGGTGCAGGGAGCCAAGCTCAGGTCCTCTTCTGAAAGAGGAGCAGGTGCTGATAAGAGCTGAGCCACTTCTTGAGCCAGAGAACAGCTTCTTAACAAGTATCACTAAAGAATGCATAGGATCTAAAGAGAGACACAATATACATAATGATATTATTATATATATATTATATATATAATATAATATATATAATTAATATATAATAATTATATATATTAATGTAGAGCATATTATGGTCTCACCCCTTAAAAGTGAACAAAAGGGGCAAAAGAATTTTAAATGTCCACTGAAAGCTGATGTGTTAAAAGCTTGGCCCTCGAAGCAACAGTGTTTAGGAGTGGGGCTTGGGAGAATGATCTTATCATGAGGGAACTCACATCATGAATGGATTTGTAACTTAATGGCCATTCATTCTTGGCCTTTTGACTAATACCAAATATAGCTTAATAGACTCTTGGGTCGTGATAGAAACTGTAGAACATGGGATCTAGTTGAAAGAAAAGTGTTATTGGGGCATGCCTTTAGGGTATGTCTTGACCCCTTCTCTGTCTTTCCATCTTCCCATCTCTCTTCCAGTCTCTTTATCTCCTGTTTGTCATGAGATAAACTTCTTCGAGGATTTTCTCCTACCTAAGGTCCAGAAGCAATGGAGTCAAGTGAGTGACCATGGGCTAAAATGTCTGAAGTTGTGACCCAATTGCATTTTTCCTCTTATAGTTTAAGATTTTAAAATATTTAAAGTTTGCTAGCACACCCATTTTAATTCTCTTTGGAATCTTGGGTTTTAGTAAAACTTGAAAATATTGGAGTGTTTCCAAGACAACTTTCGAACAGAATTTTCAAAAGGATAAATTCTTGTGGATGATAACATGTATCTTACATCAAATGCACCTCTGAAGTGGGTCTTGGTTTTATATGGAAAGCAGACAAATCTTAATTGTGGCTTGTTGGTGCAATATAGATAAGTGAAAACATTAATCTACATCATCTTTATTCTAGAGGAGAATACTGTTAAGATGGTGGCCCAAGAACACACTATAGTGACAAAATATGTTCCATAACTCTCTTTAAGCACTTACATTTATTCAGCAGTTAGTATATGACAGATATTGTTAATATTATCAATAGCTCCACATCAATTCCCAAAGAGAGAAACCAATGTTATTTTCACATAACAAATGAGAGAAATTGTAGGCTGCCAAGAGGTTGAAATGCTTGCCCAAAACCACTCAGTGTAGAATGGAAAATCAGTAATAAAACACAGATGGGAAACTTCAGGTCTTCTATGACTTCTCACCATGCTGGACTGTTTCCCAAGAAGGAATTTTCCTGTCAATTGGGATTTCATAAATTGTGGATTCAGAAGATTGAGGCAAATCATATAGCTTCCAGGTAGGAGTTAGGCTTACATGGTTGACATCTAGGTTTCATGAAAGTCCAAAAATCTAGATCATCTAGACCTGGATTAAGACTTCCAAAGAATACCAGACATCTTCCCCATCTTCCCAGCTAACCACATGGAGATGTATAAGTAGAGTTCCTCTATGAGTCACAGTATCTCACCTATAAAATCAGGATAATATATTGAACTCCCTGAATGCTTGAGAGGATGAAAGACATCATCTACATATAGTACTTACTGCATTGGGTCAAAAACAGGAAATGTTTTATACTACTGGTATTCTTGTATCCTAAATACCTAAGTCCCAATAGTGTGGCTATGTTGGAGAGCTCAATTCACCTCTTTGCCTCACTCTACTAACTTAATAGCCTCTAACTACAAAAATAAAATCACTGTTTTATAGCATTGGGCACATTCTGTGGTATAAACTCTCTCATCACGACCCACTTGATGCTGTCAATGGCTTTTACGAGATAATTAATACAACAGAAAGAGCTGAATAGTACTAAGCAGAACCTGTTTTCAATCAGTGCACTCTTTCATCTATTATTTTTAAGCTAGAGCCTCTTTAACCAATTCATCCACTCATTTGTTTTAAGTCTACTATTTATTTAGTCAATAAACACCATCCTTCACCTTGGGGATGGACTTAAATAAGATAAATGTCTGCCTTCATGAAGCTTCAATTTCAATGGAAGTTCCATGATTTAACTATTAACCCCCCCCACACACACACAAGCACATGCATGCATACACACACATACACATGAATGCAAACATTTGAATGGTCCTAACCCCACGTTAAGGATCTATTTTGAAGACTGGCGAATGTAAGACAAATCTTCAAAGGTCTTAATAATAATAAAAAAAACTGGATTCAAATATTGGGGTGAATGCTGGAAGATCAGAGAGACAGAACAAGCCACAGCCAACCTCACCTCACCAACTCCTAAGCCGATTCTGTTTCCACAAATCCTCAGACTGAAAATTTCTGAGTCATCACCCTAATGGATCTCAGCTGAACTGCTGCTAAAAGGCCTAAAAGCTTAAAAGCCTCTAGTTCCTGGTCCCCATGCCTTATATATCTTTCTGCTTCCTGCTATCACCTCCAGGGATTAAAGGCATCTGTCTTTCCCAAGCAAGACATGAGATCTCAAGTCTTGGGATTAAAGGTGCGTGCCACCACTGCCTGGCTCTGTTTCCAGTGTGGCCTTGAATTCAAGAGGTCCAGACAGATCTCTGCTCCTGAGTGATAGGATTAAAGGCATGTGTACCACCCCTGTCTGGCTTCTATGTCTAATATAGTGGATGTTCTGTTCTCTGACCCCAGATAAGTTTTATTAGGGTGCACAGTATATTGGGGAACACAGTATATCACCATAGGGGAACCTTTAGGAGATGGAGTGAGAATGACTCCCTTCTGTGTTCTGTTTCCTGATCTGCTATGTGTCATAGTCACTACTTCTTGCTCTTTCCATCAGGGATGGAGTTTCTCTACTATGTCCACTAGTTCTTATAGTGGGGACACTTTAAGAAGCTAAAATCACTCTCCAGCCATAGATCCACATAAACCTTTCCCACTTAAGTTGTTATTGTCAGGTATTTAGTCAACATTACACAAAAGTCCTAATAGTGTGGCAGATCATAAATAAGTGAACTAAGGAATATCAAGTCATTTCCACATAGAAAGGAATATTATAATATGACCTACTTTGAGGCTATAAAAATGAAGTAGTCTTTTGCAGTGGATATCGCTCTGTATAAATAAAATGCTGATTGGCTACCGGCAAAGAAGAGAACTCTGGGAACAGGAAGGAGACACTGCCAGCCGCAGCCATGACAAGCAACATGTAAAGATACCGGTAAGCCACAAGCCATGTGTCAACTTATAGATTAATAGAAATGGGTTAATTTTAGATATAAGAACAGCTAGCTAGAAGCCTGAGCCATTAGGCCAAACAGTTTCAATAATATAAGAGTCTGTGTGTTTATTTTATAAGTGGGCTATGGGACTGCCAGGACTTGGTGGGACCCGGAGAGAAAAACTCTAGGTACAGTCTTTCTTTCAGACTCTGTCTTTGTTTAACTAACTAATTTTATGTATATGAGTATTTTGCCTGGATGCATGTATGTATACCACATGCATGCCTCGCACCCATGAATGATAGAAGTGGGTAGGGAGGAATATCCAGAGGGATTGGAGTTACATATGGTTGTGAGATACTCTGGGAGTGCTGGGAATTGAACCTGGGTCCTTTGACAGAACATCTAGTATTCCCAGTGCTTTTAACCACTGAGTCATGTCTCCAGCACCCAGCTTCTATGTTTTATAAGACACATAATCTTAAACTTCCTTCTACTGTAATGTGCCTTTCCACTGAACCCATGCAGGGAATTCATATCTTCTCTCAACAAAATCTTGTAGCCAATATGCAGCCAATAGCCCCACACTTGAGGCTAAGATGCGGAAAACCTCCAGAGCCTCCATAAATTTCCCTCTTGGTGCTGTGGTCAACAAGGAGGAAGGTGACCAACATGTTTATGGTTGGAAACTTAGCTTCATTGACTGTATCAGGTAGATTTCTTGGTAGAAAATCAGAGTAAAGCTTATCAGAGCTAGAGAGGCCAGGCATCCAGGACACAGCAGAAGGCAGTGAATGGGCCTTTGCTGCATATAATGATCTATGTCCATGCCTAGAGTATACATCTGTATGAATGAGTAGGAGAGAGGCTACCGTGAAGATGCCACAGAGTGAGCTGAATTAGAAATCAGATGGGGTTGATGGTTCTGTTGATTGAGGTAGATGTTCTTTATTGACTTCAAATTGCAATCAGAGGCAAAAAGATTAAAGCAGTAGCGTAACTCAGTAAGAAGATATTACTTATGTGTCTTAGAGAAAGCCCCCGAAGAGGTTTATCTGTTATTTTATTTTATGGGCTCCTGGGTCAAACACCTGACAAAAACAATTTAAGGAAAGATGAGTTTACTGTGGTTCACAGTTTGAGAATACAGCCAACCATGGCTGGCAAGGCATAGTGTCAGAATAAAGCAGCTGGTCCCACTGCAGCCACAGACAAAAAAGCAGGGAGCAATGAATGCTGGTGATCAGCTTCCTTTCTCCCTTTTATCCAGTCTAGATCCACAGTACACGTCATGGTGCCAACCACACTGGAGTTCTCCCACCTCAATAAACCTAATCTAGAAAGTCTCTCACAAACATGCCCAGAGGTTTGTTTCCATGGTGATTCTGAACATCAAACTGACAGTCAAGATAAACATCACCAAAGGTATCACTTCAGTAAGGACAAGATGACAAGGAATCAACTTCAGGAGTAGTTAGAGGTCATGAGGTTTCAGAAGAAAAGCACAGTACACAGAAAGGCTCTAAGATAACAATGGGTACAGTTGAAACAAGGCATGAAGCCAGCATACCAAAGCAAAGTAGACTCAAGGCATGACTACATGATGATATTTATCAGTCAGGAATGGAAGCGAAGCTTGACTGAACCTTGCAAGCCATACCTGTGTCTTGTCTGAACTCATCTTCAGAGTTTTCTCAGTGGGAGGTGGTGGCTCAATAGAAGAGAAGCCAGAGGAAGCTTCTCACTGTGCTCTTAATTTGAACCATTGCTCTTATATGTGAGAATCTTCTCTGTATCCTTATCCTTAGTCTTTGGATTCAGGGCCACTTCTCCCTAGGGAACACCAATAGAGATTTTCCATGTGACCAAGGAAACTAAAGTCTGAATTAAAAGTTAGCCAACTCTAGATATTAGACAAAGGATGTTGGATGTCTGCTGCCAGTAAACATTCTAATACACTATTTTGAATGTGAGATAGTGTTATGCTGATATCAATGTCCCTAATTTGATAGTTAAGGAGTGAAACAATAGGGTATATGTATCTCACAGCTGTACTTGTATAGCAGGTGAATAGAAGCCTAGCTATAAACAGTGATCTGCAATGGACTTTTAATTCCTTTTGTGTTCTAACAATATCGTCACTGTGTTTCAGATTCCTCTGTAATTCCTACAATAATGCATCAACAATGTGATACTGAAGAAGTACTCTGACTTTGACTTTTCTCAGGTTCTTCATATACAAGATAGGATAATAACAGTAAGTACTAGAACTTGCACTAAGAAGATTTTATAAATTAAGACGATATTTTTTTTCACTGAAATACCTGGCATCTATAAGTGTTAAATTCTACTTAACATATTTATTATGGAATATCACTCCTTATTCTTTATCGCACCCTCTTCTAAGATAAACTACCCCAGACTTCCAGATCTTAAATATACCCTACTATTGCTCAATTCAAACTTCTGCCTCTAAGGAATTGTTTGGCTAAATTCTCTAGTGCAAATGGTTAAAGGTTCCTTCTAGAAGCTGTCTAACAAAGTCTTCGTGTTTGTCTTATTTCCTCCTGGTCAGTCCTCTCTAGAGGGGAGAAGGTCACAGTCTGCTCAAGGGCAGGGTGTTCTGACTCTCAAGCTACCCAGCTCTTGTGGTCTATTGCTCAACCACTGTTCATCATTTCTGCAGATCTCTCTGTGAAAACTGAGGTTTCTATACACCATTTTTCAAGTTGGTGAAGATAGATCAGCACAACATACTCTCTTCTGACAAAGGTAGCCTGCTGAAAAAGCCCCAGCTCTGAGTCTGTGACAGTCTCTTTGGCTCCTTACCCATGTGTACTGCTTCTACAGGGCACTTCATTTCCAACTCAGTTAGCTTCCTCTTTGACTCCCAGTTCTTCTTCTGGGATTTGCACCAAGCAAGTTCTTTTCTTGCATGTTCAGTTTTGAATATTGACCCAGAGTCCATGTGTGTTTGTTTCAATGGCAATATTATACGTAACTGTTGGCTCAATCTTTTCCCTTAAAGACCCCATGCCCTCTGATTACTAAGTAGTGATGATACGCTGGAGGCTGGGAGCACCAATGTAAGTCAGATAAAATCTCTCAGCTTACTGTGCTCCCCCGATAGAGGAAACCTACATTTGAACAGAACATGAAAGAGAAAAACGTCCCGGAAACAGAAAATAGTACATAGGAAGCTCTTTCTGAGATATGACCAGAAGCATCCACACTCTTCCCAGCAATCCATGTCTGTCCCTGTCTGCCACCATTCAGGCAAAAAGTGGCACAAATTAAGTCTGTTTCTCTCTCTCTCTCTCTCTCTCTCTCTCTCTCTCTCTCTCTCTCTCCCTCCCTCCCTCCCTCCCTCCCTCTCTCTCTCCCTTCCCCTCTATATCTCTATCTCTCCCTCCTTCTCTCCCTCCCCCACCCTGTTCTCCCTTTCCCTTTCTCTTATTTCTATTTCTATCTATCTCTCTTCTCTTCCTTCCAAGAACTGCAAGCTCTTGAGCTGGTTTTGAAAAGTGGGGAGGGGGTGGATAGAATAAATGAAACTTCTTTTCCTATTTTTTGAAAGGTTTGATGCATTGCTTTTCAGGGGAAGCTCTTGAGCACAGGGATAATGGCAACTTCTCCCTGCAGCCAAAGATCCTTGAGAATAAAAGCCAGCAGCAGACCTACAGTTGTGACTCTCTCCAATGGAGGTCAAGAAATAGAGAAATAAAAGGTTTCATCCAGGAGAATCCATCTGAGGAGCTCCCTGAATGGCTCCCCACTGCCATCAGTCTTCACTGCAATATCTATTGCATGTTTACATAGGCAACAGTTGCAACATCAAAAGCCTTGGCTCAGGTCATCATCTTTGGTAAGTTAATCAGGAAGAATCAAAACCTTTAGGGAAAATAGGAAATGTGACACAGGTCTTTATCTTGGTTCCTTTTCTCACTCACAGAAAGAAGGTCATGAATTCACAAGGAAATGCTGGGAGTTGATGTGGCTTATCTCTCAATTTGAAGCAATTCCCAGAGTTGGCTGAGAGATGAAAGGCAAACATCATATCACCTATAAAGTCTGCTCCCTCCGCTCCCTTGCAGCATTTCCTCACAGGCTGTTCCATACCCAGAAAAATTGGAGGGCAAGGCAATGGTGAGCTGGATAGTTTTGAGGTAGTGGAGATCAAATGAGGTATGAACATAGCCCCTAAGACAAAGTATCTGACTTCCGAAGAGCTCACTGAACACAGGCACACAGGATAAGCCAAAGGACTATTAAAAAAAAATTAATAAAATAAAATGCAATTAAACGCTGCTTGATTTTATAGCCTTTTTAACATTTATACACTTATTTTGTATGAGGATGGGGATGGGCATATTTATGCCATGGCATGTATCTGGAGGTCAGAGGATAGCTTGCAGGAGTTGCTTCTCTCTTTGTACCTTCTCTCCTGTGGCTTCCAGGGATAGAACTCAGATTGTGGGACCTGGCAGAAAGTGCCTTTACCCACTGAGCTGTCTCTCTGATTTTAGAATTAAGCCAGGAACTGGTCATTCTCCATTTTTTTGAGCTAGTCAAAATTAACCTCAATTGCAACAACTCATTTCCAGTCCTGAAAGACACACATGGCTCATTATCACTTATGGGCGTCTCTCCCTCCACAGATAAACTACTCTCTTGGCATCACCCATGCAAAGATCTCATCAGCACGTGGAGGGCATGTGATATAAAGCACGTCCACAAGGGAAGAATTATCTTTTACTGGCAATCTGTGAGCACTACGGAAAAAGACTCTTCGTGATAGAATTATAAATGCTGGCCCATCAAACAAAAGCCTCCTGTCTAAACTCTGGGTGAATATTGGAAGCCATTTTTTTCTGCTTGGCATTTTGATGGAACTATGCAATAATATCAAATAATTTCATGTTTACATATGCCAGGTGACAAACTGCATATGTGCAATTACAGCACTTAGTAAGGAATTTTACAGGCATCTAATGCATAATGAAAACTCTGTATTGAAGTATACATTTTTTTCTACAGTTTTATGTGTATTAGACCCAGAGTAGACAGGAGAGAATCTTCCAATATTGGAAGCATTCACCAAGCCAGTTGTCTCATAACATGCCACTGTGTATGAAGCCAGAGATGGAAGAAGTCAGCAGAATATCGAAGGGAAAGCAGAATCAGAAAGGAATTGCAATGAATACTATTGAAGTGATTTCTGTAGTGTGAAAATGAATATTTTTGTTTGAAGTTACACTGGACAACAATTTTAGGTCAATCTGATCATTCAGAAATAAACTGATTACCATTTAGAGCAAGATGATACAATATAGCACAATATGTTTAGCCTTTGCTTCCAAAAGTCAAATGAATGTAAACAGTGGTTTAAAAGAATCTGCCCTTGAGAGTTTGTTTGGAGGTTCTAGCAGGGGAGTGCAGCTACTCTTATATATATACCCTTGACCAAAGACTGGTCCTCCTCTATTTGAGGATAGAAAGAAACCCAGTGCTAGGAAATTTGTCAGGAATCCCCAAGGATGACCCCAGCTTGGACTACTAGAAATAGTGGAAAGGGTGCCTGAACTGAACTGGCTTACCCCAGTGATCAGACCAGTGAATACCCTAACTGTCATCACAGAGCTTCTCTCGAATGACTGATGGAAGCAGATGCAGAGATCCACAGCCAAACACAAAGCAGAGTTCCAGGAGTCCAGTTAAAGAGAGAGAAGAGGGATTCTATGAGCAAGTGCATCAAGATCATGATGGGGAAACCTGCAGAGACAACCAATCCAAACTAGTGGGAACTCATGAAAGTTGGATCAATGGCTGTGGAGTCTGCATGGAACCGGACTACATCCTCTAGATGGACAAGGAGAGCCAGTTGTGTAGCTTGATCTGCTTGGGGGGCCCCCTGGCGGTAGGATCAGAATCCATTCCTGGTGCATGAGCGGGCTTTTTGGAGCCCACTACCTATGATGGGACACCTTGTGCAGCCTTGAGTCAGGGGGAAGGACTTGGACTTGTCTCTACTGGATGTGCCTTTCCATGGGAGGCCTTGTCTTCTTGTGGGAGGAAATGGGGGTTGGGTTGGGAG
>CABHPP010125156.1:0-17416 GCA_902168425.1 Peromyscus attwateri | reverse complement strand
GAAAAGAAAAGAACCTGGCCAGCACCATGGAGCATTTAAAACTAAAAGAATCACTTCCTAAATACCAGGTTTGTATCTAAGAATTATTTAGATAATTGTTACAGATCTCTGAATGTGCCAAAGTTAATTAATCCTCTTCATTGGCTGGTTTAATTTAATTTATTTATTGAACATCAATATGTGCCTACCACTAAAGGAGACTTTCTGATTATCAAAGAGTATCTCTCATGAAACAATCTAAAATTCCTTTTTAAAAAAATCTTTAATCTAATGGCATGTAGTTTTATTTCCCAATTTCAATATTTTTTCCCAGTGGAGTATTTTCTAAAACATCTAAACAAATTTTGTAATAATGGATCTGACATCAAATGCTCTAAGATGTCCCTAAACCTATGTTTACTTTAAACAAAGCTTATAAACAAAATTTTCATATTGTTGAATAAATTTCCAAAGATCTTAAAGAAATAATTCAAAATGTGATACATTCTAGTGTTTATTTGTTACGACAGATACACCTGAATTTCAAAATTTAAAACATATAAAAAGTGGTTAGGGACTAACACCTGTATCAACACTTGACAAGGGTCTTGGTTGTTTATTATACAGCAGGGTACATGGTAGTGCTGATGCCAGTTGGTTGACAAGGGAAAAGATTATCAGTAGGCTTTCTACAGGAAACAGCATAAGATACTGTTTGATAATAATAAAATAAAAATAATATAATAAGATAAAGCAAAAACTCACATATTAGAAGCAAACAAAACAAACAAACAGAAGAGAAAGAGCCCAAGAGAAGGCACAAGAAACAGAGACACACTTCTTGGCACTCTTGGCAATCCCATAAAAACACTAAGCAGAAAGCCATAATATATACCCAAAAGACCTAATGCAAACCCCGCGGACCCCTGCAGGCCTTGTGCATGCTGCCTCAGTCTCTGTGAGTTCATATATTCTTTGGTCAGGTTGATTTAAAGGGTCTTGTTTCTTTGGTGTCCTTCATCCCCTCTGGCTCTTATTCTCTTTCTGCTTCCTCTTCTACAGGATTCCCAGAGCCCTAATGGGAGGGATTTAATGGTGACATTCCACTTATGGTTGAGTATTTCAAGGTTTCTCATTCTCTGCAGAGTGACTGACTGTGAGTCTCTGCATTTTTGTTCCCATCTGTTACAGGAGGAAGCTTCTTTGATGATGGCTGAACAGAACACCGATCTATGGATATAGAAGAATATCATTAGGAGTCATTTTATTGCTACTTTTCTTTCTTACTTTTTTTGTTCTTTGTTTATGTTTGTTTGTTTGTTTGTTTGTTTTTAGAACAATAATATTTGAATTTACCCTAGGTCTCTGAGCTATTTAGTCTTAGGTTCTTGGTCACCCAAGCAGTGTCTGGCATGGCTTCTATCTCATGGAGTGGGCATTAAATCAAATCAGATATTGATTGATTACTCCTACAAGCTTTTTGCCATTATTACACTAGCATATCTTGCAGGCAGGACACCATTGTTGATATTCTAATATGTCTAATGAACCATGACAAGTGTTCTGCAGCCAGGGCTTGAGCTGATAGTTAATAATCACACCCTGTGTGGTCAGACCCAACTGTAGCCCACTTTGTCTGACCTGGGAACTTTATTATTTAGGTCATTAAATTTTATGAAGCTATTTATTTTTTATTCATTTATTTGGTGTGTGTGCATGTGCGTGCATGCTTGTGTGTGTGTGTGTGTGTGTGTGTGTGTGTGTGTGTGTGTGTGTGCTATGATACCTCTACGGAGATCAGGGAACTATTTTTCAGGAGTTGTCTTTGTTCAATATGTGGGTCCAAGGAATCAAAATTAGGTCATCAAGTTTGGCCACACCATCATTATTCACTGAGCCATCTTGTCATCCCATGCAATGTGTCCAAAATCCTTGAAGACTCAGGTGGACTGTTGATTCTTTCATGACTTCTCTGATAGGGTTCATTCAGGGTTAGTCTTTCTAAGTAGCTTCAAAGAATGATGTGTTTTCATATGAATTATTTTGGAAGAGTGACCAAAATATGTATGATTAAAAAGAAGGGCTGGGGCTCAGAGCTTGTTCAGAATGCCTAGTGTGCAAAGTCTTGAGTTTAATCTCCAGTACTGAACAAATAAAAATAAATAAGCAAATAACAACTCCAAACCAGTAGCTGGATCCCTCCTGAATTGCCGTGCATCTAACTGCCTCCTCTACATGGTTATTTCTCACTGAACTCCTTCACAAGAGCTCATTCTTCATCTTGTCCTCCTGACCTGGAATGTGGATATCTCACTGCATTGCTAACTCTGAGTGTCTCAAGTCTTATCTTGTGTGCATTCAACATCAATGGTCATTGGATACAGTTTTAGATTTTAGTTTTAAAGAGTACTTCAAACGTTATCTTATGATATATTTTTTTTTCTTAAAATTCTTCCAAAGGCCAAAGGGGGGAGAATATATGTTAATAAAAATAAACTTTTTGGTGTAAATATGATACATTCTGTTGATTTCCTTTACAAATTCAAGGTTTATTTTAGGATCTTAGTTGCATTATGCTTATGCAGCTTGGGATGTTTTGGCATTTCATAATCCCAGTGATAATGTTATCACCTATGATTACCAAGAAATTATGTTCAATATTATTTTTTGAAAGACTAAAATAATGAGAAATGGGAGAATGACAATGGAAAGCCCTAGGAAATGCTACTTTTGTGAAATATACCGTTATTTGTCATTTACTCGTTTCATTGCCTAAAGGACTGTTGACTTGGATCAAAACTGGTGAGTGCACCTTTGTGGGTTGCTGTCATTCTCTTTGATTGCAGTTGAGAATTCAGGTGTTTTCATTTTCAATCTTCAATGTATGGGAAAGAAGAAAACCAACAGAAGAAAATTGTTTAACATAGTAATAAGAAAATGTACGAAAAGAAAAACACATTAGCCTTCTAAACTCTAATGATGATAGACAGCAAAATCACTGTATAAGTGAACTTACATATTCCATATCTTCAGGTTATGATAATCTATATAAATTTTCTTAAGCAAAGAATTCATGAAGTGATAGTTACTATAATCTAGGGGATGGGCTGAAGGAAATTTATGGGGTGGCAGAAGTGTCCCAAATTAATAGGGAATGCTGATACTATATATGATTTTGAAGAATATATACCCATACCACTAATGAATTTTATTATGCATGAAGTATGTCCCAACAAAGTTAAACCCACCTGTACTATATAACGAATTATCCCTGAATTCAGTGGCTTTGAACAGTGATATTAACCAAAGGATTAAATAAAAATGATTTAGTCATTTAATTTGCTTAGTGGTAATCCTTTTGACAAAACAACAAATGATGTCTCATAATCCCATCACCTTCTCAAGACTTCCACCATCCTGCCATTTCTTGTTATGTTGGTTTTATAGTGTTGTTAGAAAACATTGCTGGGTGATAAGGAACAATAAGAATAAAATTCCTGGGATTAGGAAGCATGATGCTTTCTTTAGCACAGCTTCAGTTCCTGGACAGTTCAGCCTCTAACAGACCTTAGCTGCGTTATAAAATTACACAAATACACTCTAAGAACAACTGGGAAAGAACTCTCTCTCTCTCATGGGAACTCCCTCATCTTGGTAAAATATTGATGATAGAAGTTTTCATAATAAAGTCAATTTCCATTGGTGTTTTAGTTCTTTGAAAAATAATTCTTTAAAAAAATTTATAATGGAATGAATATGAAAAATATATTTGATCCAGTTAACACATGGAATTGTGTTTCTGAAGTTAAACAGATAGCTCAACACTGTCTGTACATCCAAGAGTGGGCCCTTCATTGAGATAAATTAGTTGGAATCTAGCATGAATTGTCTTGCCTTCAAGGACCCTGATTGATTTAACAACACACAGAATTTGAACACATTGTGTAAAACAAGCAAGCAAAAGGCTATGTAATTTGGGAGAGGGAAAAAAAAGGAAAACATACCACCACTTGCAGTAGGACTCTTGTCACATAGCAGGATTGCTACAAAATGGTTGTTGGAGAGAATGAGTGTAGAAAGCCCAAAGTATTTCTGCACACTATGTTTCTGCACACTGTATTTGTTAAAACTGTCCAAAGTGAAATCCTTAGGAAAATAGCAAGCATTTCTCCCATGATGCTGTTCTGTTATTGTGCACTCACATCTTTCTGAAAAGAGTAAATCTGGATGCACATATGTTCATCAAAAGCCATGGGGAAGTAGCTTGTAATAATCTCTCTCTCTCTCTCTCTCTCTCTCTCTCTCTCTCTCTCTCTCTCTCTGTCTCTCTCTCTCTCTGTCTGTCTCTCTCTCTGTCTGTCTCTCTCTCTCTCATTCTCTCTCTCTCTCTCTCTCTCTCTCTCTCTCTCTCTCTCTCTCTCCCTCTCATCTCACACACTTTCTCCCTCTCTGAAATGATTTCTTCAGAAAAGGCATGCACTTTCTTACTTTTCACTCCAACAACTATCATAGGAATGTTTCACATACAAACACTGGCAAATTCCTCTTGTGACTTACACAGATTCCTCTCTAAGTACCACTTTCCATCATTAATTTCCCTATGAGACTTCCTTCAATCCTATGTATCTTTTTACATTTCCTTTCCTATTTTTTCTCCTTTTCCCTAACTGAATGAGGCTTGATAAAGAAAAGTTTAAAGAAGAAATAGAGGGAGGGAGAGAGAGAGAGAGAGAGAGAGAGAGAGAGAGAGAGAGATTATTTTATTGGCCATTTTAGCAAAAGTCAACAGACTCCAAGGCTGAGGGGTTCTCTTGACAATGTCTGTTTTCAAAGTATGTGGTCCTTTAATAACTTCTGTTCTCAGTGGGTCATAAATGATTACCAAGTTGCTAATTTTATATATAAAAATCTGAGGACAAGCAAAGACTGGCAATTTAGAAGAACAGCTGTCAGTACCAAATTAAATCTATTCCTATCTAAATATAATTGTGTTCAATGTTTAGCTGAAGAAAAAGGAAGGTAAGAGGGTGGCTGCAAAGGGTAAGTAAGTCTCACATCTAAGAAGGTTCTGTCAATAAATTTGAGAATATTGAAGGTGTTATATTTTCCCCTATTTGAGGTTCTCTCAAAAATGAAGCTATGTTATGGTATCAACATGTGTTCCTTTATGTATGGACCCATCACAGGAGAGATGGACAAGAGCAACTTTGCTTTCTTCTCACCTTGATCCCCTCAAATCTTCTCTCTGCAATCCACCTCAAAGCACTGGGGTCTCCCTGCTGCATGAGGTTTCTTTGTCTCCCCTGTTCTCACCACCACACACATCTCATCATGTCACTGTACAAACCTCATGGCTTTATTGGTACTCCCAACCTGGAACTGTCTTTTGTCTTTCCTGTGTCTGGGTCAGATAAAGGTGAAGAATGTCTCATTTATGATCCACAGTGTTTGTGAGCAGCCATCCAAGTGAAGATCAAGCCACTATGTCCAATGTATTCCACACAGTAGCTTGCTTTCTCCATTAATATTCTGAAACAGTGATCTGATTGTGGTCCAGTGTCTTCCCAATCATAAAGGTTTCTTGGTTTATCTTTAAATCCAAATGAAACTCAAATATTAAATCTGAAGTCTCTACCTGACCCCATAGCATAGTTGTTTGCTCTCAGCCCTGTCCTCCTGAATTCTCTACGGCTGCACATCCTCAAGCCTAGCTTAGCTTAGCTGCCTTACCAGTCCACCTGCCCTCCCTGAAGCATAACCCCAGGTAGTAAAGTGACTGCATCTGCAAGAACCTGTCCTTTAACCCACCTAGCTCTCTGGCTTGTTCCAGTCATACCTTAGGAGGTCTTTTTTGAATCCGTCTTCCTGTTGTTGTAACCCCCAACTCAGCATATGTGTCATTACAGCTGTTTACATGTGTGTGCCCCGCAAGTCACCCTGTGTCTTCTACTGGTGCTCAAGAGAAGGTTTGGAGAACAGTAGGAAACCAGTAAACACTGGTTGACCACACTGTAATCTCATGACACATTGGTGTTTGGTCTGAAGTCAGGTCCATTCTTGTATGAGTGCTTTATTCTCTCCCCAAACTGAAAATGATTATTTTATTTGTAACCAAATGTCCACAAGTCCCCTCTGCTTATATACCTAACAGTGAGTTCAAATATCGATTGTCATCACCAAACTCTTGTCATGGCCCCACTGTGCTCCTTCTTTTGTCTCTCTACTTCCAGGAAGAGGCCTGCCATTTACCCAGTTTCTGAGGACATCATTGACTAGTCTTCTCTATCATACACAATCTCACTGGCAAGTCTACTCAATACTGACTCTCACCATTTCTCACTCCCTTCCTGCTATCATTTGATGAGAAGCCTCCACTGTCTCTTACTTAGCCTATCACAATAGGGACCCCAACTGGGAGTCCTCCTACAATTCCTTCAGCATGGCAGCAACTGAGACACCAAAGCAAACAGACATAATCACAGCCCACGTCCCTTTATTGTCTTAGTATGTTTTCATCTCCCACATTTGTGTCTCTCTTTATTTAGTTTGTGTATTTGGTCTGCTTTCTTCAGTTACTTACTCCTCCCTAGGATGACAGGAATTTTTATATGGTTAGCTCACTTCTGCATCCCTAGGAGCTGCCACACCGTAATCACTTAGTGCATTCCATTTTTCTTTAAATCAAATATGTCTTTGTGACCCACCAATCCTCTGCTCCCACCCCTAGCACCAACAAGCCATCTGGCATGCTGTGGATGCTGTGGGTGACCAAGGTAGCTTGAATTGCCTTCTGGCTTTGCACTTGTTTGGACCGGCATTTTTCTCTAGAAACTTGATTCTCTCCCATCCTTCTAGTTTCAGCTCCAATGTCCTTGAGAGGACCCAACCTGACAAAGCCAGGTGGCAGTCATCTCTGAAATTCTAATCTACTTGGTTAAAATCCCTTTGTTTCTGCTTATGAATCACGAGCTCTTTGATCTCAATGTTCTTTCGAAGTTATTTTCAACTAAGTTTGAATTGTCAGCAAAAGCTGCATCAGAAACTAGAGGCTATTCATACCTTGCTAAGAAATCCTGGAGAAAAATATTTACTGAGAATTGTCACTAATTATTTTAAACTATCAGAAATTCATGCCCTGCCTTTTGAAGATTTACAAGTTAGCTAGTGACTGAGGAGCTATCATTACAAAAAGGTCTGTGAGCCAGCATGTTTCTGTGGTCATTAAAGCCTTTCTTTCTGCTTCTCTTTTACTGAGAAACAGAAGAAGACAAAGAGGAATCAGGGGAAATAAGCAGACGGGGGAGTTTCCAAGAGAGGACAGTCAGGGCGGCTTCATGGAATCCTGGCTGCACTTGCCTAATGGCTACAGTAGCCTGTCTTCTGAGTCTACACTGCCTGGAAAGCCTCACAGAAGATTCTTAGGGTTTCTGCAGTATACTTACATAGAGAATGGTTTGCAATACATGGATGATTAAAACAAGAAAAAAATGTTCAATTATTCTTGAGATACCTTTTGGAGCTCTTCATAACTTTTCAAATTCAAAGCACAGAAAAAAGTCGGGGACATGATAGAATATGAAAAAATTAAACAAATATAAAATGATTAGGAAAAGAAACACAAAAACAATAACCTAATTAAACAACAAAAGCAAAACATCAATATGCTGCTAACAGCTAATTCTAATTTGGTATAGATTCTGCACAGGAATTTTATTCAATATTAAGATGCTCAGAATATGGCAATCATCATGAATAGTCCTAATAAAATTATGCCTTAATTCCTCACCTGGTCTTGGTATGGACCATGGGTTCACTACTTTAAGTGGTATCTAGGGCTAGCAAGAAGGTTGAGTGAGTTAAAAGTGCTTGTTGAGCAAACATGAGGACCTGCATTCTGATCTCCATATCCAAATGCTTTAGGTTTCATGTTTATTGCTGTGATAAATTACCCTGACAAAGAGCAGCTTGGGGGAGAAAGGGTTGCTTTTAGGCCACAATTCCAGGTTACAATCCATCACAGCACAGAACCAAGGTGGCAGGAACTTCAAGCAGCTGATCACCTCACCCAAGTCAGAAGGGGAAGGAAATGGACACATGCACATGTTCAATTGTTGGTTCAATTTGTGCTCAGCTTGATTTTTCCACTCATATAGTTCCGGATTCCTTTCCTAGGGAATTGTGATCCCCACAATGGGCTTGTTCTTCCCACATCAATTAACTTAATCAAGATAACCTCCCATAGATCTGCTCACAGTCCAACCCATTGTAGATAATACTTCACTGAAACTCTCTTCCAAGGTGATTCTTGGTTGAATCAAGCTGACAATTCATCACAACACATGAAGAGCCCAATGTGGAAGCACAAGCTTGTAACCTCAGCACTGGGGACAAAGACAGAAAGTTCCTGGGGGCTTATGCCAGGCAGTCTGCACACCACATATACCTATATGGGCAAGCACACTTTCACACAATATGTATGCCCCATTTTCACAAATAAAATTAAATTAAAAAAATTTTTTAAAGTTATCCAAAAGTATAAGCAGGATGTAATGGTCAGTGCCTATAATCCAAGCACTTGAGAAGGTAATGGAGGATGCCATTAGTTTCAGGCAAGCCAGGGCTGCATGGTGAGTTCAAGGACAGCCTCAGCTCTACAGTGAGACTTTCCTTGTCTAAAAAACTGAAAACGGTAGATTTGTTGAAGCTGTACATTGATCATGTCTGCATTTTAGAATCAGCTATGGAGAGGAAATAATATGCTTGATACAGACTGTGCTGTATCTGTAGAACAAAGCTGACTACCAAACTACGAGTTCAAAACCAAAGTGCCACTGGCTATCAGTGTGCCTGAATCTTGTGTTGCCTGAAGTACATTAACCAAAAGCGCTTATATGAGATCACATTCATGAGTGGGTGGCCTCATTTTGGAAATCTAGACAGACTTTAAAACGCATGTATTAAGTGTTGACTAGATTAATCAGTCATATAGCTAGAGTTTTCCTGGTCCTGCCTGGCCCACGGTCAGGACAACTCTTTCTCACCCGCCAGTCCCACAGCTGCTCAGACCCAACCAAGTAAACATACAGAGACTTATATTACTTACAAACTGTATGGCCACAGCAGGCTTCTTGTTATCTAGTTCTTATATCTTAAATTAACCCATTTCTGTTAATCTGTATGTTGCCACGTGGTTCATGGCTTACCGGTAACTTACATCTCTATTGTCATGGCGGTGGCTGGCAGTGTCTCTCTGCTTCAGCCTTCCTGTTCTCAGAATTCTCTTCTCTGCTTGTCCCGCCTATACTTCCTGCCTGGCTACTGGCCAATCAGCATTTTATTTATACAGAGCGATATCCACAGAACAGTCAATTGAAAAAATTTATACTTTTTCATCTAACTTTCATACTTTGATTACTGTATATGCTTAAGTACTCTTATATGTTATAGTCAGGTGTTTTCGTGGAGGAAGGACCCATGACATCTTTTTTTTAATTCTCAATGTAGAAACTAGTGCATCCTTTATAAAAGAATAATTCACACTGCATTTAATTAATTATACTTTCTATACAACTTAGTCATTAAATGCATTTTACATGCTGTGTAGACTCACATAGATGAATTTGAAATACAGTCATTTAAAAATTTAGGTTGCTTTCAGTTCACCATTTCAAGTAAGATGATAATTTTCCATAGTTACAGAAGTCATGCCTTGTATTCCTGTAGGAATAGAATTTATGACAACTTTTCCACATTCTTTTCTCATATAATCACTTTTGTGAAGTAAATGTAAAAAAATGTCTTTTTTACAGATAAGGAACATGGATTCATTCAAGAAAATGACAAACTGCAAAGCTGTACAGCTTGCTTGGGGACAGAGGTAACCCTTAAACTGTGCATCCTGAATTTTCCTTCAGCAATCTTCGCTCTGTCTTAATTATTTTTGATTATGCATAACTATGATTCAGTTTTATAATTGCCTCTTCAATTTTGTCAATATTGGTTCTAGTCCCCTAGTGAAGCTTCTTCAGCAATGGAACATGCCCGAATGCTGATGTCTTCTCCTTGATGTGTTTCTGACAGCAGAGCAGAAAGGCAGAAGGAAAGTCCCTGAGATGACAACACACATTTCTCTGTTGGCATCACCATATCCCAACTGTGTACTCTTCACTTATTCTCTAAGCCTCACATTTCTAATGTGTAAAAGAAGAAAATGATAATAATAAAGAACTGGCTTCACAGGTTTGAAAAGTTGATGAAATAAAATACTTATGCACAAAAACAAGCTAAAATGTGTAGTTTCACATATTTAGAAATTGAACTTCATTCAAGAGTTCTCAAAGAAGCCAAGACAGTATGCCCGTCTCAAACAACAAACAAATGTACTGCATGCTTCTTCTGTGCAAGGTCCTGAACAGGCATGAAATGATACCAACATCCCCATTTTCACTACCATTAAAAGCAAAGCATGTGGGATATCCCACTGTGTCCTATGACTCCTACTATTTGCCCTGGATGCAAATAATGTGCATGGAAGCATGCAGATAAGGGAACAAATATGTAGAGGAGTCTCCAAGGGATGAAGACTCAGATACAGGCAAGTCCTCAAGCAGAAATATGTTAAGAGGGCATTGCAACAAGAAGATAAAATTAGAGGAATAATGAGAGAGAATCAGGTGATATCATCTCCATGCAGGGATGGCTCTTAGACTGTTCAAGCTTCCATGACAATAGCCACTGCATTCTTGATGGACACACATCTTAATTCTATCATGAGAGATAAGTCAATCACCTTATAAATGGTTTTGAAGTTGGTGAGCCCCACAAAAATTTAAATTCCTTATTGATTCAGATTACTATTTATAAAAATATCTTCTAAGTCCTTCCATTCCAGGACTCATTTCTGCCAAATAAAAAGATAAACAACAGAACAACATATCTTGTGAGGCCATTGCTTTGTTATTGCTACTGGCCATCCTGTTGAATTGCTATTCATGGTTCTACAATCTGTGCATTGTTTTAAGTATATACCAACTTCATTTCCATATGTCATCTCCACTTCTTTCGTCTTTCCTTGAACATTACTATCCTCTAAATGTTAGTCAATGGGAATAAAAGTGGAAATCTTTACAAGAGGATTGGAAGTTATTTTCACAGAAGCTTAAATGAAAATGAACAATTCATTAACCGCAGACTGTGATGCAATCTCTCAAGTTTATGGGTATTAGACAGCACATTAAAGCACAGATGTTAGAAATCTGAAATAGGGTGCACAAGTAAAATAATTGCATAAGGAGTGCTAGATTTAAGATTTGTAGGTCACACTTTTTGAGCAGTAATGCAACATACAAATAGAAAAGTCAAGGTTCATTGGAAAAGAGAAATAAAAATAAATTGTAAATATTATAAAGCTGACAAGTGCCATATGCATTACAAATCTTGGGAGAATTACACAATATTTGATTACCTGTCTGATGTATCATTTGTTCTACTTCCATTTCTAATGGTTTGATGAAATCCCCCTGACAAAAAGCAGCTTAGGGGAAAACGGTTTATTTTAGTTCACAATTTCAGGGTACGACAGTCCATCATTGTGAGAAAGTCAAGACAAGAACTCAAGTAATTAGTCACATCATACAGTCAAGAGCAAAGAAAGACATAATAAAAAATACATCCTTGTTTGCTTCTTATGCTGATCAGGACCTCTAATGCTGGTGCCACCCACAGTGGGCTGGTTTTCCCACATTAATTAAAAATCAAAACAGTCCTTGCCATTCATGCCCATAGTTCATACCCATCTAGGTAATTCCTTATTAAGACTTCTAAATAGGTAATTCTAGGTTTTTTTCAAATCGACAGTTAAAACTAACTAGACTTAGACTTGATCTGAGCAAGGCCAGGAGTGGTGATACAGGTCTTTTAATCCCAGCACCTTGAAGGCAGAGGAAGGCATATCTCTGTGAGTTCAAGGCCAGCCTGGTCTACAGAGTAAGTTCCAGGGCTGCCAGGGCTACATAGGGAGACTCTCTCTCAAAACAAGACAAAACAAAAGATCCTAATTGCACATCCTTGTTATATGATTCCTTTGGGGGGCGGGGGTTGAACTATTCTTTGCTTCTTCACCAAAATGACTGTGTAACATAATTGTCTAGAGATAAAAGAAGGAGAATTTAAGCCTCTCTCTATTGCATGCCACCCAAATTATTTTTTTGTGACTGGAGGAATGTCTTTCTGACTTGCTTTTTGCTGACAAACAACATTTTCCAACTTTCTAATCAAATTTGGTGAAATATTTCTCAATTTCTTCCAGACATGTATACATGTTTCAAATTCTCCCAGAATGTTTATTTTCTTATATTTTAACTAACAATAAATATTATTTAATATTTCTTTAAGAAATACCTGTTATAGTAAGTTATTTGTTTTCAGTGTATTATGAACCATTGTTATGTAATATATTTGCCATGTTAGCATAATTTATTTTGAGGTCAATTACAGTACTTAATTGTGTTTCCTTCATATTACATTCATTTTTATTTGATTTTTAATCTTACACTGTTATAAATAATGTGAAGATGAAAAGAATAAATACCATGTATATTCACAAAGTCAGAGTTTGGAATTTTTCACTTTGTTGAAACATTCCAAAATGACCTTCAAAACTGCCTTCACAATGAATGACATTGACTTAACTTCCCCTTAGACAGGCTTCAAAAATCCCCATGGCTTCTACCACCAGTTGACACAGGACACTGTTACCTTGGGGATGATGAAGCAAATTATGTCTCAATATATAAGGTCGAGCCCTTTTTGAGAAGATACACACAACACACAACTGTGTGAACTCTCATAGAGGGACCACAAGAAGTTCATGTTTCATGGAAAATCTACCTCTAGTTAAATGAATAGGAAACATGTGCAGATTTAAATTATAAACTTAAGATTCCACAGTCTTGAGATGAAAAAAGTTAGAAGAAAAAAACATGACAAATCGTTCCATTAGAATTCCAGACTTTTTCAATTTCTCCTTTAAATTGATGGCAAATCAAGTAAGGTGACACATTAGTCACTGGAAATGGATAATTTATGTGGTATAGAAGTATCTCAGAAGCTTTCGCCTCAAACCCTTTTCAACTTTGCATTATTTGTGGTTTAACGCAAATATATAACTCACTCATCCGCTGATCCATCCCTTCTTTTTCCCCATTCTCTACAATATGAGCACTACATACTGGTAGATAGACACAGAAGATACATGCTGTTCCCCCATGGGCCACACTCTCAGCAGGTTGACAAGCAAGACAACAGAGGACAAAAGCACAGTGAAATAAGTGCTGTAAAAGAAATAAGCATGGTTTTATAAACCCAGGGTAGACTAGCTACAGGTTCCGCCCTTGAAAAAGACAATCAGAGAATAATATGTCTGAGCCACGTGCTGAAAGACAAGAAGAGCAAATGTAGTCAAAGGAAAATGAATGCCAACATGAATAGAAGAATAATTTATAGGAAGGATGAAGGTGTGCACAACTAGTGTCTATTAAATAGCTAATTTTGTAGGTAAGCTACCTATCTTCATTTGCTACTTAATGATGGAGTCAGGATAAAAACATGACAAGATGACTGGAAAGTCATTTCTCATTCTTCAAAAATAATAATGGAAATAATCATAACAGAATAATAATATATAATTACATATTTTATAATACATAAAGTAGTAAATAGCATATCCCTTCCTATGCAAGGCAGTTCACAATTTATTTTAATTTCTTTTTTTTTTCTGGAATCCTCTACCAAAACATCTTCATTTCACTCTATTCTCTCTTTTTTAGAAATTTAAAATACTGTGTCATCGTCTAATAATATTTATTTTTCTTAGGAATACATTATCTCATTGGAAATAAATCATGATATTCTGCAAAAAAAATATTGTAGCAAATGTTGTGGTTTTCTTATGAATAAGAAATCAAATGCATGAGAAGGAAAGTACTTGGGGTCCAGATCACAACAGGAAAAGCACTTCCAGGCTCCCTAGGATCTTTGTTAAGGCTTCAAATTTATCGATCTGGATATCTACTGTCTTGAAAGAAAATGCCCTAACACTTAGCAGCTGAAATAACCATATGACTTTGGGGTCTTAGCTGGTCTCTCATCTACTGCTGGTGAAACCGAACCTTGAAAGAGCAACTGAGAACTGATAAGAACCCCCCCACCAGCTCTTCTCTGTGTCTCTCTGTCTCAGTCTCTTTTTCTTCTTTCTTGTAGACTTAGGACCTTATTCTGCTTCAAATATGAAATGTGCATACCATATAGGCTCTTGTATTTGCATGCTTGGTCTGCAGCTAGTGGCACTAGTTTGAGAAGTTGTGACAATTTGAGAGGTGGGACCTAGCTGGAGGAAGTTGGTTCACAGGAGCAGCTCCTTGGCAGTCTAGTATCACCAGATGCTTCTTGTCTCTCTCTGTTTCCTGGTCCATTGTGACATAAACTGGGATGCTTTATCAAACTTTCCCTGCCATAGTGGATTGAACCATTTGAAGGCATGAACAAAAATAAATCCTTCCTCTTTACGTTGTCCCTGACTAGTATTTTGACAAAGCAAGGGAAAAATAACTAAGACAGACCTCTGACATAGTTTCTCTAACTATGCTAATTTGGGCTGTCTTCTAATACAATGATGTTAGGACAATGGGACCATGACATACCTGTTCAGGATTCTAGTCCAAGCATCCTAGATAGCCAAGTCTACCCTGTCTTTTTTTTTCCCTAGCCTAGTACGACAGGCTCACATAAGATCACTTCTACCATCTGCTATTCGTGACAAAACAGACATGTAGTGGTCTGCATCCTAGAGTAGTCCACAGGCTCCATCTCTCAATGGATACAGTAGTCAGGCACACTGAAGAATGAGTGGATGATGACACTGTGGCCATCTTTGAAAAATACAGTCTGCCTTGCTTGTTTTTCTATTGAATTTCAAGAATGGACTATTGAGAACTGATTTTTTTCCCATTACCTAATGACATGGCCATTAAATTAGAAGCAAAATCATGACTTCAAAACTAGCTAAACATTTAACACACACACACACACACACACACACACACACACACACACACACACATCACTGGGCAGGAAGGGAGAGCCCTAAGGATCTAACTGTTTCTACTTCCCAAGTGCTGAGATTAGAAAGACACACCACTTCCCAGAGCTTTTATTACGTGAATTCTGAGGATTATATTCAGATTCTCATGCTTCTGTAATGAGCACTGTACTGCACTATGCCACCAGTCCATGACTGACTCTTTAATAGCTACTCTTTACTGAATGAATGAACCTCTCCTGAGAACCTGTCCTAGATTCACTGTAGGAGGCCAAGTGCTGTTTTGCAGAAGAATTATGAGAGCCAAGGATACAGGCAGATGCAATGATTTTTCTGCCAGAAGCCATCTCAAGTCCTTCTTTGGGTTCCTGTATTTAAGTTCCTTGATCCTATACCAATACTCAGGACTTTAAAGAGGAACAATAAGAGAAGGAAGTCAAACAGGAGACTGCTAATTAGGCTAGCACTGAGTTAGGACAATTAAGGAAAGGAAGGAAAGGAACAAGCATCAGTAATCTAAATAAAAGGTAATCAAATTCATTATCTTCTGAAAGTTTGACCTTTGCTCCGTTTTTAGAATGTCAGGTTAAACCACTTTCCATTCCTCTTTTAGAGTTCTCTTTTCTAGTTGATAATCAGAAATAGAGCTTCCAGGATAAACAGAAACCAGCAGTCCAATGTCATTTTAATCTAATTCTCTGAAATCATAAGGTCACATAGGCTTGATGTAGAGACTGGATGATATGGCTTACAAATAACTCCTTTCCACATTTCCAAGCATCCCCATTCTTATTTCTTAAGACATTTAATATTTGTAGAGATTGGGTTGCTCCCACAAAAGGTCTATGAATGTTAGTCTTCAGCTCAGACAAATAGTAGAGTCAACAAAACAGAATGCACTGGTTCCTGACAGAGAAACACATTTGAATGTGTTTGGGATGGGTGACTGGGTTGAATGCATCCAAGTATCTTGAAGCCAAGAAAGGATATTCATGCAAAAGCATTCTTTCTCATGCAGGAGGCTCAGGGAGGTAGATCTTTGTGGGGTCTGAGGCTAACTGGTCTATATAGTGGATTGTAGGACAGAGCTACATAGGGACAACCTGTCTATAAACAAACAAACAAACAAACAAATAAATACCAAAGGAAGCCCTGACTTGCTCTCTTATGTAGAGCTTTGATTGATATAAATTTGGTTTTCAGAAAGAAATATACATCACTGATTATATGATTTCTTATTATTTGATTTGACTCTATAAAATACGACACAAACTGACAGGTTGAGGGGCATCATATGAATCTCTCTTTTCCCCTTTATCATGAAAAGATTTTATAAAATACGTATCATCTGTCTTTAAAATTAATCAGTGTTTGTGTTTTTTCTATTCTAGAAAAGTCCTTTAATGTGGTTTGAATATGTCCACCAAAAAGTTCATTTTGTAGAAATTGAATTCCCTTAAATCACAGCCGAATGACATTTGGAGACAGGGACTTTCAGATGTAACTATAATTAGATAAAGTCGGATCCCTATGATGTCACTACTGACTTTACAAGATGAGGAAGAGTGCTTCAAGCTAGTATACTTGCTCACCCTTGATGTGTAATGCCATCTGCCTTTACAGTTACTGCAAGAACCCCCTTAGTAGATACCCAGCAAATGCAGGCTCAGTGCCCTTTGACCTTCCCAATCTCCAAACCAGGAGCCAAATAACCCTTTTTACTCTTTAAATTACTCAGGCCATTGAACTCACTTATGGGAACAGAAAATGGACTCACATATACTTTTATAAACCTTTAAGCATTGCTGTTTTTATGGTGTGTCACAGAGATTAAGGAGGCTTCATGTACACTGAGAAAGTTTTCCACTATGTAAACAATAGCCCAGGAGAAAGCAAGAATTGAAAAGAAGCACACCATTCCTAAACAGTAATAGCAAACATGGTCTGTAAATGCATAAACTAGTGTTTCTGAAACATCATAAACAAGGGAGTATCTGGGTTACTTGTGAGCAAGAAGAAAGACAGAATAGCAGCAGGTCTTGGTAGAAAGTAGTCTGCATGGTGACAACTAAAGCTATCTTGATCTGGGAAGCCATAGATGCTGAAGGTGAACTTAACACATTTGATCTGGTCAAGTGGGCTAAGAGTGGAAGCTAATGTTGAAACGCCACTCATAAAAGCCATTCAAGTGAAGTCGGACTGATGCTTCCCTTTAAGACCCTTGTCAGAACATTAGAGCTCTGTCTGTCTCAGACTAAGGACAAACTATCAATTGCCACCTTCTCTTGGAAACCTTAAGTTTTACACACTTGTGAAGAGATGGACGGGGGTGGGGGGGGG